>OMKX01056158.1:0-16446 GCA_900302425.1 Brosme brosme
GCTGGAGGTCATCGTCGATGGGGGAGTGCAGGGGAGGGGGGTGGCCGTTCCTCGCCAAGCCAGCATCAGCGGTGGGGGAAGGCATGGTGTCGATGGCGTCGGGCGGGCTGTTGTCTCTCTTCAAGGTCTGTGGTCTGTCTGCTATCTGTGTGTCAGATAGTGGCAGAGTAGATGTGTGGGGGAGGCTGTAGTCTCGCTTCTTCTCAACCTGTGCTCTGACTGTGGCCTGTGTGTCGGACCATGGCAGGGTAGATTTGTGGGAGAGCGAGAAGAGAAGATTGTCCCTTAACAGTTTTGAGCCTAACCTGTTTGGGTGTAGGCCATCTGCTCTGAAAAGATATTTGCGCCCCCAGAACAAGTTGAAATTGTCAATAAAGCCCCTTCCTCTTTCATTGCAGACTCTGGAAAGCCATGTATTCAGTGCAAGTAGACGACTGAATCTGTTTATTCCCCTGTCAACTGCTGGTATGGGTCCACTGATGAATGACTTAATGTGTATTTTGTCCAGTGTGTCCAATAGATCAGTGAAATCCCTCTTCAGAAGTTCTGACTGATCGCTTCGAATATCATTAAGTCCTGCATGCACAATAACCTGTGAGATTTTGGGGTTTTCCAATATAATTGTGGCTAGTTTCTGGTTGATATCACTAACCATCACATCTGGGAAGTAGCATGTTTTGATCTTCTTACCGGTTATATCCTTTATGGTTGAGTCTCCTACAATCAGAGTGTCTGGTTCATCTGCTTTCTGTGAGATGGGCCCTTGTTGGCTTGAGGTGGCGGCAATATAAAAGCAATAAACCTATCGAGGCTTATTGCCTGAATTATATATTAGTGAATAGTTATTTGTTGTAAGATATTATCTATTTGTTATTATACTCACACTTTTCCTACTAGTAGTACCCTTTACTGACCTGAAGGGGGGGAGCACAGGGATCTTGAAATATTTGTGTTGATGTAATTTTACAAAGCACAAGTACACAATATATTAGTGGATCGCAATGTGAGTCCTCTACTGCTAGTCCGCATATTTAAATGCTCCATTGTTGTGGAGCATTTCAACTCAGTCAACAAGGCTAGGTAGGTAAAATACAAGACAAACAGAGGTAAAACACAGGTAATACACAGGTAAAATACAAGACAAACAGAGGTAAAACACAGGTAAATCACAGGTAAAATACAAGATAAACAGAGGTAAAACAGGTGGAACAGGTAATACACAGGAACACAGTTAAAACACAGGTTAAACACAGGTCGAACCCAGGTTAAACCCAGGTTACACCCAGGTTACACCTAGGCTGGGTATCCCCACCCCCATCTGCCGGCGATTTGAATTCGCCCTGCACATGGTGCAATCTACGATTGAACTTGGTCTGGCAATAGCCAGGCTAGGTTACACCCAGGTTACACCCAGGTTAAACACAGGTAGAACGTGATTAGAAATAAGAAAGAGAAATCTAATTTAATATATTCTGATACGGTGTAAACACCACAAACCTGGAAACAGCATCATGCTCCCTTTAATCACTGTGGAAAACTATGTATATGTAAAAATATGTATTCAAGAAAGATAATATCACAAATATTAACCAATTATACACGCCAATATCAAATATGAATACATACATTCAGTTTTTCTGCATTTCGCATTCATTCATTTAACATTTCACATTGAAAAAATAATTAACTTACTGAGATACACTGAGGCACGCAGTAGGATCAATATGCATAATCTATAAATGTTTCGGCCAATCAAATACCAGTTCTTGATGTACCTACTTGTTGGTGAGCTGGATCGGACCCATCCATCAAATGTGTCCAATCTGATAATCTGGAATAATCTCTCGCTGTCTCTCACTCTCTTCTCTCTCTGTCTCCACAAAGAATAATGTTTTATACTGGCAACCATGCAAAGTCTGCCTATGACTCAAACTGCATTGTCCAAGATAGCCCTCCCATGCCTCCCTCCGCATCATCTGTCTCAGACATTAGTTTGACTATGGAGGAGGATTTTGTTTTGATTTGCCCATAACCAAACTTAACCATAACAAAACCTGATTTAAACTAAAATATTGGTCTTGTCATATCGTCAATCATAATTGATTGTATATTAGTGATTGGTTATTAGATATTATTATTGATTAGATATTCGTTTTAGATAGTAGTGATTAGTTATTAGATGTTAGTTGTTATTTAATATATATTAGATGTTAGTTATTACATAAAACTGATAGTTATAAGATGAGTGTAGATATTATTGATTAGTGATTAGTGATATTATATTAGTGATTATTGATAAGATGTTAGATATTATTTTTTATATATATATTATTATTACTATTTATTATTGTTATTATATACTGTATGTGTGATAAGTTAAAGGATTGTAGTTATTGATTCGATTTTAATAATAACCTATTATTGATTCAATATATGTGATTAGATATAAGATATAAATTATTAGATGTTAGTTATTATTGATTAGAATTAGATGTGTTATGAGATATGAGTGATTCATTTAAGATGTCAGTGATAATGGATTCGATATTAGATGATACTTATTAGATATGAGTGATTCAATATTCATTTTGAGATATAAGTGATGATTAGATTAGTTACTATCGACTAGTTACTATTGATTATACATTAGTGATTAGGTATTAATGATTCGAGTTAGTTAGGAGATATCAGTCATAATCCATTAGATATTAGTGGTGAGATGTTATTTATTTAGCAGTTGTTCCTGACCACTTCCTCTCAGCTTCCTTAGAGGAACATCATTGGTCATTAAGCTTTGCATGAACACAAATGGAACCTGTTTCCATGTGATTTGCATTCTCAGGGCCCTTCAAGAGCTAAATCAGACATGGGCTCTCGGTCTGACACAACTTCTGCTCTGAACAATACAGTCCAACAAAGCAATCCTGGCCTGTTATGACACACCGGTTATCATAACTAATGAAATTACATAGTTACAATAATACCACATTGTTTTTTCATAATAGTACATACTAATGCACAATCTTTGTTTTTACAGTATCGTAGCCTGAATTTAGGTAGTTCTCCTTTTTTTGTGTGTGTTTGTGTGTGTGTGTGTGTGTGTGTGTGTTTTTTTTCCAGATGCTTTTATGCAAAGACCCTTACAGTGAGTACAGGTCATTAAGGAGCAGGTAGGGGTTAGATAGTACAGAGACAGGTCATTTAGGAGGAGCAGGTAGGGGTTAGGGGTCATCTTGCTCAGGGATGACTACAGGTAGACTGTGAACACCCTAACCAATCACCTGCCTCTCTATACATATCTCATATATATGTAAATGATGCTCAATTATGTTCTGCTGAAATGGTTAGATTAGCCTGGATTTGAATGTGCAAATGTTTTCAACCTCTTAGTTGTATCACGCAAGTGTCTATAGGTAAGGTTCTTGAAGGCAACTCCAAGTTTGGTTAATGTGCAAATCAAAACTGAACGTAAACCCATCCTCCTTCACGGTCAAACTAATGTCCGAGACAGATACGGTGGGAGGGAGGGGTATCTTGGACCATGCCGTTTGAGTCGTAGGAAGACTTTGCATGGCTTCCAGTATAAATATTCTTCCTTATTGAAACAGAGAGAGAAGAGAGTGAGAGACAGAGAGAGATTATTCAAGATTTTCAGATTGGACACATTTGACGGTTTGGGTTCTCTCCAGCTCAAGTAGGTACTTCCAGAACTGGTATTTGATTGGCCGAAACATTTATAGATTATGCATATTGATCCTACTGCGTGTCTCAGTGTGAGTTCATTATTTTTTCAACATGAAATTTGTATTCTATATTAATAAGAAATGCATAAAAACTGAATGAATCTATTCATATTTGATTTGGGCATGTATAATTGGTTAATATTTGTGATATTATCTTTCTTGAATACATCGTTTTCTTTTTCCCACAGTGATTAAAGGGAGCATGATATACTTTCTGCTGTTTCCAGGTCTGTGAGGCTTTACACTATCAGAATATATTAGATCCGATTTCTCTTTCTTATATCTTATCTTCGGTTCTAGCTGGGTTTAACCTGGGTTTAACCTGTGTTAAACCTGGGTTTGACCTGTGTTCTACCTGTGTTCCTATTTTACTTGTGTTTGACGTGCATTTGTTTAACCGGTTTCCCTGTGTTCACCTGTGGTTCCCTTTGTGTTACCTGTCGTATGGTTACCTGTATTTTACCTGTGGTTACCGTAGTGTACCCTGTGTTTACCTGTGTTCAACTGGGTTCCCAGCTGTCTGCTCAGCCCTTCGTCAATACTATTTTGTCAATAAGAGCCTGCCCTGGAGCGAAGCCCAGAGCCACTGCAGGAAGTACGGTGGTGAGCTGGCCACCGTACACGACCCCGAGTACCAGGAGAGGCTGATGGATGTCGCTCGCAAGTCCAACTCACATGTCTGGATAGGGCTGTACGACGACGTCGAATCCTGGACATGGTCGCTGTTGGACAACGGTAATTATAGCGGCGGAGAGGTGGAGTCCTGGAGCTGGCCCTGGAGGAACGGCCAGCCAAACAATATTAGGGGCAGGGAAGGATGCGTCAGAATGGGCAACGAAACATGGGACGATGCATATTGTAGTGGAAAACATTACTTCTTTTGCTTCGACAACAACACAAATGGTGAGGCCCTGGTAGTAGTAGTAGGCCTAGTAGTAGGAGAATTACAACTAGCCACTGGATGACGCCAATAGCACTTGTATTATTTAGTAAGTTGACTCTTTTTATTTTCATTAATTGCAGACACTACGTTCAATGATTCCGGTATCGTCTTGCTCCAACTTAAGAAGAGTTGGTGGGATGCCCAGTCGTACTGCCGGGAACACCACACAGACTTGGTCACCATAAGGAGCTTGGAGGAGCACAGATTGGTGTCACAAATCCATCCATGCAATGCATGGAAGTGGATTGGACTGTACCGGAACCTTTGGGATGCGTGGTCGGATGGGAGTAACTCCTCGTACAGAAACTGGAGGTCCAGCATGCCCAAAAACGCTGACAACACCATGCAGAACTGCGCTGTGGCTTTAGCCTCCCAGGGTTGGCGATGGCGCGATCGAAGATGTAACCTCAAGTTCAAATTCATTTGTAACGCGGGTAAGATTTGCGCTTAATATTTTGTTTCACTTACTTATCTGTATTTCTGTCTGGCATCTGTCTGTCTGTCTGTCTGTCTGTCTGTCTGTCTGTCCGGTCGAATTTTGTGGTCTGTTAACTTTTCATAATTAATTACATGTTAATCTAAATTTGAATTTTGGCATCAGCAATTAGCTAATCTTGAATGGTCGCAATTTATGTATTAAAAACAAAGATAAAAATTATACTAACATAACATAAAGCATAAGCATAACATACAAACCATTACAACTCAACAATTGCTATATTATTATTGCTGTTTATATACAGCAGGCGTCACAGAATATTAATTGAATCGATAATCTGTTAATCACAATACAATAATCACAATAACAATATCAGGCAAAAATAATCGCAATTATGATTGTTGTCATAATTGTATAGCCCTTCTGTCTCTTTGAATCTGTTTAAAAACATATTGCTTTCAGTTCCAGTCATGAAGCAGTATTTCAGAATAAAGCTCAGCTCGGCCGACATCGACCCCAATGACCCCGAAGTGAGCAAGGCGATCCTGAAACAGGTCAAAGGTCAACTAAATTGCTGTTAGTTGGCTTAAGTCTAGTGAACGACAATAAAGTTCTCTGACAGGGCACAGCGTCAGCTGGACGTGTTATAGAATACGGTCAACATTCACTGTATACTTAGCTCCAAGCTGTCTCAGAATGTCTGTAGTGTCAATACACGCAGTCTGCCATCCCACACTAAACCTCGGAGTCATGGCAAAATCTTTCCCAGGTTTGTCGAAGGTCGGCTGAATTGGAGCGGTCAATATCAGGTCTATTTGAGAGAAAGACACACGTCATTTGATATTAGGTGAATTACACAATACAGAAAATAAAGGAAAACCATTTTGTTTCCTACCAACTGTCTCCAATATTGTGAATTTTGACTGCAGTACCAATTTCGTACGATCAGTGTCGATTGTTACATATTGTATCTTTAAACCACAAAATAATGTTATTGTTTACTAACAGAAAAGGGGTCTATAACTCATAGCAGACTCATAGCAAACCTTTTTATATAGCTAACTTTAGACAGCTAAAGTTGAAGATCTAACATTGATAACTTTATATAACTAACTGTATCTAACATGATATGTAAATAACTTTATGGAGAAAACTTCATGTAGCTGACTTTCTATTGTTAACTTTGTTTAGATAATATTATATAGCTAAACATTATATAGCAAACATATTTATATCGTTATATGGCTAACTTTATATACCTAACATTCTGTAGCTAACTTCGACTTTCCTATTGCAGTTGCACGGGAAGCTGAAGGCGAAGATGGTGAACAAAGACTTCAGTCTGAATTGGACGAAGGCCCCAGACGAAGAGATCTTCCACAACACAAAGAAAGACAAGAAACCACAACATCCTGAATTTGCAGATAAAAGATGTAATCTAAACATTGAATAGTGTCGCTTTGATGATAACAGTCAGATAGCACCTTGTTCTACAGCGACCTCTTCAGCTAACCCACTGGTTTCCACCCTGTTGTGCCCCATGACGTGGTTTTAAGGTTGTTTTAACCAACATCTGCCCAAAATATCAATGTCCCAGGGATGGGACAAGCGTGCTTGCGGCTACGAAGGCAGGTATTTTGGGACCTACTGTATGTGAGACCTCTAGAACTTTATCAAGAATTGTTGTAAAAAAAAATGTATCATCGCATATCTCTCGCTTATAAATCAGCAATGTCCCGTGACCCTATATGCGTACTGGGCCGCCACAAGTGGGGTCCCGACCCATAGGTTGGGAACCATTGAACTCCCTATACTATACTATACTATGTAGCATGGCGTAATGTATATGATAATGTAATGCCTTAAAACTAGAAATTACAGATACAACTCCTGATGCAGCTGAAACAGCTCTAGCCCAGTTTTATGTTATTAATAAATGTGTATATCGAGTGCGTAAAATCCATATATAGCAGGCCATTACCTGTATAATTAGCCTGCAACAGTGCTAATTTGAAATGGACACTGTGACGTCATTATTTTAGGTACCAACACAAGACTGTCCACGGTACCTAAGGGGGATGTCCTTGATGGGCCCACCAAGTTATAGGTCCCTGGGGTTCTCTGAAGCGGACTTGTGATTGATTGAACAATGGCGGGTCGTTTTTACCATGCACATGATTCGAATAAAGTATACAGTTTAACTTAAGTGGTGATCATTGATTTTATATATATTCAGATGCCTTATTCGCAACTCATGAAGCCTAAGAAAAAGGCTTCATGAGTTTCCTTCAAGGTTTCCTTGAAGGAGGAGATTGTATTGTTGCGATTGTTGACCTGAACGCATAGGGTTAAAAATTATATTAGGATACTTATAACACGAATGTGTTACTATGTAAATGTTTGTGCCAGCAGACAGCCAGAGAAAAAGTGGCGGATAGGGAAAGAGCATAATGAGAAGAAGAATGTGTTTGTATTTGTATTTATCTATGCAGCTAAAGCCAGACTACTGATCCATACTCAAGTCCAGCTGGTGGCGGTAATGCAACATTGGGCCTTCTGGTCTTAGTAGAAGAAGTAGTGGCAGTGCCCTAACTCGCCTCTAGGGGAGCCGGGGAGCAGCACTCGACGACACACCCAACCTTTTACGTCAGGGGAGAATTAGTGGGGTTTTTCTCCAACATGGCGGCGACCATAGATGACAGCAATGCAGTGCAAGCTACCAAGAAAAAGCACCTCGGCATCCCTGAAGCTATCTTTGTGGTGCGTAAACAATGTCATGCTTGGTTTTAAAAACAATAGCGTAACGTTTTTCGCCTTATAATCCCTATTGGCGGGGCGGGTAGGCTACTCCCTTGCTAGCCCAGCATGCTAACATGCTACCAGGCTGCTGGGTGCTGGATCACAGCCGGCGTCTCGCTGCCATGTTCAAGTATGGTTATGTCGTGTACTCGACTATATATGGCTGTAACCTAGTCGGTGAACATAGTATTTCTAGAAGCCATACGTGAGTTAGTGGCTGGTGAGTAGGGCAGATATCAGGCTGTTTGATTTTCATGACACCAGAAGTCTTGTTCCCCTGGACGGCTTCCAGATACACAGTACAACGCGCCCGTACGCACCAATGATTCATTCGCTTTATTTAGCAACGGCACACAGCCGAAGGAGCTTAAGAAGATCCCGTGTCTCACCTCGATTTGTATTCTGAACCATTAGGTAATGGCATTATTTTGCACTGTTGTAGAATGCAACAGTACAAACAGTACAGTGAGTCTAGGAATGGTATAATAAGGTCTTTGACTGACCCTACCCTAAGTGAGATAAGATATTCCTCCAGCTTTTGGAAATATTGGAACCAACATTTGTATGTATTTTAACCATTAAGCACACATGTATATGTGTAATTTTTGTTTCTCTGTATATTGTGTGTTTGCCTTTTATATCTGGACCTTGAGTCTGTCATTAAAGATAATAATACACGTTACTGTGAGACAAGGGAATGGTTTCCTGGTCGCCGAAGAAGATTTAAGTTGCATTGGTTTGTCTGGCGTTTTCAGGAGGACGTGGAGTCGTTTATGAAGCTGCCGGAGAATGAGTCTGCAGACGCAGTGCTGAGGAAACTAGACGAGCAGTACCAGAAATACAAGTACATGGAGGTCAACCTGGCGCAGAAGAAACTCCGGTAAATGCAACGCTCACTCGTTGAAGTAGCATTCTCAAGCAATGTCTGAAGACTAAAATCTACATATTAGTATGGCTTTATGGAGGAAACAGTCTAACAATATGACTCTCATTCTTGCTGTACTGGGTTGGTTTTTCCTCCTTCTCTTTCAGGCTGAAGAGCCAAATCCCACAGATCAAGCAGACACTGGAGATTCTCCGACACATGCAGAAGAAGAAGGTAAGCCTTTGTTGTATCACAAAGACGTAGGGACGGAGAAGACATTGCATGACAATGCATATCACTATAGACCATCTCTTTGTGTTCTCTTATGATGATATTTGCTATGTCATGTGTTTATTATATTGGAAAGGAGAATGAAAGAATAATGCATATCTCTATAGACCACAAAAGGTGTTCTTTGTTTGTGTGTTTGTGTGTTATGCTATGCTGGATTCCACCTGTTTGTAGTTAAGTGTACGTTCATGAGTTGTGTATCAGCAGATGCTATATATATATATATATATATATATATATACAATATATGCTATATATAGAGGCATTCCGCCCCATTTCTGCAGAAGTGTCAATCATTTAATTGAGGCCAAATGTAGGCCCCAATGCCCAATGTAGATATTTCAAGAATCTTTCAAATGTACTCATTTTACATTCAGCCATTCATTCATAAAGAGTGACACATTTACTACAAGACTGTGTGCTTCCGTAACATGACACATTTTCCTCATGAAACTGAAATGTGTGAGGGTTTGGGGAAGGATTGTAACAGCATTTGATTCACAGAAGTACTTTGAGTGATATATATATATATATATGATCTGTGGGTGGAATGACTTGGTGATGTCACAAAACGTCCAACCCCCCTCTGCTTCTATTCTATCAGGAGACGACAGACCCCATGCAGACCCACTTCCTATTGGCTGACAACGTTTACTGCAAGGCGTCTGTCCCGCCCACTGATAAAGTCTGCCTGTGGCTGGGGGTGAGTAGGGGTGGGACAAAATATCGATACGGCGATATATCGTCACCCTTCTTCGCGCGATACAGAATCGATATGCTGGCGCCAAATATCGATATAAAAATATATATAAAAAACATGGATAAAAACAGAAATCCAACACTTTACCTTTTCACTGTCATTTTGTATTCATAGTGAGACATATATCGTGATGTATCGTTATAGGATTGTCTAACAATATATTGATTATCGCACAATCGCTGTATCGCGATATTATCGGTATCGTTGGCCATGTATGGCGTATCGTATCGTGACGTACCCTGTGATTCCCACCCCTAGGGGTGAGTGTTATCCACCTGTAATCAAAAATAAATGCCATCGATTTGGATTAGCTTATGAGCTTAGTCCTGAGATGCAAATAATTAGGGATATCAACTGGTCTCTGTAGGTGAAGGGATCAAAAAACTGAGGTTGGGCATTTATTTTCTTAACCACCGAACCACAAAAGGTTAAGAAAACAAAGGTTTTACCAGACTTAGTGACTAAACTGCCCAAAAAAGATGTACCACAAAGTTGGGTTGGGTTGTAACCATGGGGATAACATGGGAAAAAATCTCAGTGTTGAAAGAGGCGGGGTTCACCTTCACTTTATTAACGTCACTTGCGGCTATTTCATAATAATTAAATGACATAACGTGACTAAACGTAACGTGAATACAACTTTAATATATTATCCTTTCAGTGAACATGATTTCTGCCTGAGTCACGTTCAACCGGCAATGGTGGTGAAGAAAACAACACAGACAACTGATCCTGCTACTTCCCCACATCAAACTACATCTTTTGTTATTGTTTTGATTGAGAGACCCCCCCTAGTGGCGGAAATAAAATACTATTGCTAAATAAAATTAAAAAATATATATATTTTTTTATATTTAAAAACAAATAAAAACAATATTAAATATATTGTCCTTATTGTTGGTTTCATAGTGCACTGATTTGGGACTGTTGAAAGGCAGATAATGCACACCCTTGCAGCGTTATTGGCCAATCAGAATCAAGTATTGAACAACGCTGTGGTGTAACTGCCTATATTCTGCCCAGGCTAACGTCATGCTGGAGTACGACATCGACGAGGCCCAGGCTCTGCTGGAGAAGAACCTGTCCACGGCGTCTCGTAACCTGGACTCCCTGGAGGAAGACCTGGACTTCCTGCGCGACCAGTTCACCACCACCGAAGTCAGTATCCTTCCACCATCGGCCCGAAGGCTGGCCGTGAGCTAGTCCCAATGCCGGACAGAGGTGATCACTTTGTCATGTGTCGCTTGCATTTGCATTTACATTTACATTTAGGGCATTTAGCAGACGCTTTTATCCAAAGCAACTTACAATAAGTACATTTGTCAGAAGAAAGAGGAACAACAATACAATGCAAACAACAATCTAGGATGTTCATAGAAACGAGTGCCAAGCACTTACAATTGCTAGGTTAACCCATGCCCCGTATCCAACAAAGACAAAGCTTTCAGTGGAGAATGGAACTCCATTCATGTCTTGGTAGGGGTTAGGGGGCGTCTTGCTCAAGGACGTCCACAGGTAAGTCTGTGGACATTTGGGTCAGTCGAATCTTAGAGCAGGGAGCTCTTAACAATTAGAGCAGGGATATGAAAACCATACCCACTGTATAACTTAACGCTAAAAACCTTAAACGTAATGTTAAATAACATGGACAACTGGTGACTTTGTGTCGTATAAAGCTGTTAATAACTGGAGCCGCGTAGCACCGTTGTGGCGTTCCTTCACCCGCTTCTCCTCCAGACATGGCTCGCGTCTACAACTGGGACGTGAAGAGGAGGAGCAAAGACAACCAGCGTAAAGCAGCGGACAAGATCTAATCACCAGCCCCTCCCCTCCCGCCGGCCCACCGCCTGCTCCGCGGTGCAAAATAAATGTTCTTTACGTGTCTACACGCCAGATTGGGGACGCATGAAAGGCACGCTTGAGACGTTTCCCTAGCCCTAAGCACTCGAGGTGTGTTTGACGTAAGCCCGGTGGAAGCTGAGCGGTCGGGAGGAGAGCCAATCAGAAACGCCCACCGATTGCATGTTGTTGTGTCGCGCCTCAAACGTGCCTTCCATCCGGAACCTTCTCTGGCTTTTCCCACTGTTAGCGTGTTTCTGTTGATTTGTTCCTTTTTAAAGTATTTTTTCAAGTAAAAAAAACTTCACGAAAACAAAAGCCACGGTGCAGTTTTGTATTGATTTTCATTTTTTTAAATCTGTCATTCGGTTTGCTGGGTGGAGAGGAGGTTGAGACGGAAATGGAAAATCTATGTTGGTCAGCGTCATTTCTAGCTACAGCCTAAAAGTTCGGTCCTTTTTTTTTTTAACATCTTACTAGAATCACAGACGAGCTTAGAACACGTGTGGCGGGTTACCATGGCTACGGGAAACAGTCGGAACCAGCATGCGATGTAACGAACCGCACCGCTCCGCACCGGCTTTCCTTATGCGTCCGAGCGTTAAGGATTTATTCCTATTTTGTAGTTGTATTAAACACAGGTCTGTACCAGCCTCCTATGTTAAGCCTACCTCTCCGTTCGTCTCCTTGACGCCTTCCGTCCTTCCTCCTTCTCTTCTGCTGAGCGCCGCTCTTGTCTCTGTATTTATTTGCCTGCTGCATTTCAAAGTCTAAGGAAAGAGATTGAGATTCCACCTTCGGCTCTGTGTGTTCTTCTATGTCTGACGTATTACCGTCTCAAACTGTCCCATTTATATACGACATTAAAGATGAATAATGTCAACCCTGTGATGCAGGTAACGTAAAAGAGTTGACTTCCTTTTCCTTTCCTATTCCTCTTCACTGCTGTGTTCGTTATCAAAATATTACAATGTTTAATATACTATTAATATTGAGGTAAAGCTGTTTTCTCCACATTTACTACTTAAATTAAGGAGATTATTCTCTTCCAAATTAAAACTAAGGCATTGTTTATTTTGTGCCTCTGCTTATGTGCCTTTCTGCTGATGGAGGGTTCCTCCTAGTGGATGGATTCTGAACTGCACAAATAAATATTCTAACCATCACTCGACCGTTCAAACACGCTGCGTCATCAACCGCTTTTCTGACTGCGTTCCTCCAAAGAATATTTGGAAATATTTACGTTTAGGTATTATTAGAAGGAAGGATAGTCTGTCAAAATGGATAATTTTGGTTTTAGTTGGTTGGGCGAAGGTTTAAGTTCAGGCTAGGATATGGAATTAGTCATGAGTTTATAGCGTTATAGGAGATTGCACATGAAAACCAGAAAAGTCTACAGTCGCACACACTCTCAGACAGTTATTTTTACCAGTCATTTTATTTTGTTTTAAAATGTACATTTCTATTTGATGATGGATAGATAGGTTGTAGCGCAGAGACGATGACCCGTGGCAGAGCAGGGCATGAGATCTGTGTCGTGTTGACGGCCGTGGAAATAGAAGATCGGAGAACATCCCTCTTGGAGCACACGGTCTACAAGGTTATCACACACCTTTTGACCCGTTCCCCCACACCACACCAGAAACACACTGGCATCACACAAAACACTATCATATGTCAATTCCAGGCGTTACTTGAGGTGAAAGTGAGATTTCCTTGCCCATTTTTCCAAATAGGTTTGATTCAGTGTTCAGCAGTGAGGTTATAAGCTGACCCTGGGGAGCCTTGGGCTTTTCACTTGCAATGGGATTAGTCTGAAAACATGTTGACATTAACTCATGTCAGTGTCTGACTACACCCTCAAAGTTGTACCAGTCCAAATTGGATAAAGCAACATGTGAAAATAATCTCCGAAGTGCAGAGGGCCGTAACCTTTTACAAAACATCCCTTTCAAAATAAGAGCAGGTCGGGAACATTGGATGTACTGTGGCAGGCAGGAAGCGTGGGGTGAACCAGAGATTAAAACACATTTCTTAAACACAATCCAGCAATGACCGGACGATCCGTTTCACCCAGTATATCAACACAACAGGTGCCCCAAATGGTTGGTGCAACATCCAGGGAAACCAAACCACTATTTGGTGATTTATTTGGCGATAATTCTGAAATCACAGCAGCCCGTACGTTACCACCAGGTGTCATGTTGATGAGCCGAAATCCGTCCCTTTGTGACATCCTGATATAGGAGCGTCCACCAGCCGGAAGGTGTCAGAGTGGTGGACTGTGTGTGCTGGAGTCATCCGGTCATACATCTGGGTGGACACTCCCACTTGTGATGTCACAAAGGGGTCGATTTGGAAATTGCTTGTAATGGCTCCTCAACATGAAACCTGGGGTTTTAATAGGGACCCTGTTCAGCTAAATGTCCTACAAGGGTAATTAAAAGAGTTCTGGTACAGGAGACGGGTCTTCTGGAGCTGTGGTGGGAACAGAACTGACTTACTAAACTGTAATGTCAGCGTTTCTTCACCAATGCATAGACTCGTAGTCGAGAACCGTCAACCTTTTCAAAATCCTAACAAATGTAGATTAATATGGGAGAAAAATCCTCCTCATCTACCCTGATATACATTTAGCAGTTTTGCTGTCCGTATAATTTGTATTTATTTTATTCATGTAATTAGCGGAACATTACAGAGCATGTACCCAAACTGTTGCCACTTAATTCCCCTTTGAATCATTGCTGATATCCCAAAGATTTAATGCAGATGTTCCAAATCAATTTGTCCGACAGCATTTGATCTATCTAGGTGGTGTATTACCAGTCATATCCAAGCATATTGCATGTGTGTTTGTAATGACAAATAGGAATGATAAGCCACATGACCCGAGTACACTAGGGATAGGTAATAGTGATTACAAGTTAAGTTGTTTTTGCGTGAGATAAGGAAACTATTTCCCCTGAATTCCAAAATATTTATCGCAGCATCAAAACCGACCACCAGAGGGTGCTGAATGCTCCGCGCCAGCCAGTATCGGCGTGGCTTAGTACCTCCGAGGTCAGACTGGAGATGACCTTGTGCTCCAATGTAAAGCTATTCCAACCTCCTCCTTAGAAACAAACCTCCCCAGTAGTTAAGATACCAAGATTATTTCGAGTGTCATGTGTAACGGACGTCCATGTCGCAGTTCAGAGACTTCAGAAATCGCAGGTCATGTCTTTCAGGTTATATTACAAACACGCATTCTTGTGTCTCTCTCAGGTTAAACTAAAATTATCCAGCTCCCCTCTGGCAGCTGTGGTTCTCTTAAATCGGGGCTTGTTTCTCTTTGAAGCCCCTGGCGCGGGGACAGTAGGGGCCAACCCTTGACGTATCTGTAGTGTTGGTTGCTTTCCATTCGCAAAAGCGTGCATTTTGGAGCGTCCATGTTGGAGAGTGCATCCTTCCAGTTCCCTGAAGCATATCTCCAACGACAGTTCCCTACGGAGGACTCCGCCGTTTTAACTCGACGGTTTTATTGGAAACCTTTTACTTTGGGGAGATATGCCTCCACACGGTGGCTGTCCCACACCTGCAGTCCAGGAACATCTGGAGCTCAGAGGTGCATGAAGATTCCAACAATGACACCCAACCCCTCCTCCCGCATCGAGGGCAACTTTCCAGTTGAATTCGATACCCGGGGTCAACCGTACACCTACCAGCCCCAGCAGGAGAAGACCTATGGGGGGATGGGGGGGATGGCAGAGGGGGGTGGACCACTTGGTCGTAAGTTTGCGCTCAACTTGGGGCATCCATTGTTCAAAGTGAGTACGAGTCGTCTGGTTTGAATGGTTGAACGGTTTCATAACAAGGAAGGACAGGTTTCATGGGGGGGTGAACCCTAGTAAACGGAGAGTATATAGTTCCGCGGTTCGATGGCTTGTTAAGATGGTCACACACCGAACATTCGCTCTCGCCAGGACCTCCTCTCTGGGAGTGTGTGATTGCATAAAAGGAAGAGAGGAGCACAATCAGGAGGAGGGGAGATGGCAAGCGATGGAGGAGGAGAAGAAAGGGATCCGACCCAAGCGATAATTGTAAGAGGTTGGGTCTGCGACCTCTGATTAAACCGTTGATATGGCCGACCAACTTCTGGCTGGCAACTTCCCGCCAGCAAGCAAAACAAAACAAACCAAATGAACCCAAGATCTCCTGAACGTTAAAACAACCTGGTAACACAAAGCCTCAAGTAAACGAAGAACAAAATCCTACATCCTTTCCTCCGTGTGAGGAGGTAGCAGGCACCACGCGAGATCAGCTCTGGATCTGGGCACTGTTCCGTTCCCTTCTTCCCCTCGTGCTCTGTCAATCATCCTCCTCAACGTCCAATCAGAAAACAGGAGGGAGCAGGGGATAATAGTGGGCGGGGCAGGCTGGTGCCAATCCAACCAATCTGTGTCTTCGGAATCCTCCGGCTCTGTCCTCGATGTCCGTCAGCATGTGCTCCCCTGTATCCCCCTGCGCTGTCACTCATGCTCCACGACGTCCAATCGGAACACAGGAGGCGAGGAGGCTGACCAATAGCGGGCAGGGAAAAAACCAACAGTCCACGCCTCCCACCAATGCGGCGTCCGTCCGTCAGTCCGTCACTTCCTCCTCCTCCGCACCTCGTCCCTTCCTCCCCGTCCCGCCGATTGACAACAACCAAAACCTCCACCTCCTCCACCACCTCCTCCTCCGCGCCTCCTCTCCCCCCCCCCCCCCGCCCCCCGCCCCCCCCCCCCC
>OMKX01056159.1:0-17911 GCA_900302425.1 Brosme brosme
GACTCCCTGGAGTGCCTGAGGGCCATGCTGTCGGCCAACATCCGGCAGAACCTGCAGATCTGCGTCCAGGTGGCCTCCAAGTACCACGAGCAGCTCTCCACGCAGTCCCTCACCGAGCTCTTTGAGTCCTTCAAGAGCTTCGAAGGTGTGGCCCCGAACCCACTGCCGCCTTAACGTTTTATCTGCCTGGTTTAAAGCAACGTCTTTTGACCTACTTGTTGACCCGGTTTACTGATCGCGATAAGATATAAGGAGGTAATGCTGGCGAACGGGTTCATGCAGGAGGAAGCGCTGTATATGAAGGGATGTTGCAACCATCTTGATATGATTATCCTTATGAACGGTGTCCTTGGGTACCTTTATAGGCACTTTAAAATCAAATCTATTATTATTATGGTCTCATAGTAGACTCATTTATCGCGGGGCTTTTGGCCAACTAAGGATTGCGTCAGTGGAGTAGAAGCAATTTTTTGTTATGATAAGCACGTGCTTTCATTGTTATTATAGTCTCCTAAGGTTTCAGTGTTTTACAAGATCGACCGCCTGCCAGGAATGCCCCGACATCAAAACTGAACGTGGAATTTAAGGCAGCATGTGGCTGCTGTGTGGGCGTGTATTTAACGAATCACACATCTCAATAGCAGTAGTTTGTACCATTTTCTTCAAACAGGCTTTACTAGCCTTTGTGGAAGTGAAAGTATCTGTAACGGTCAAAGGGTTTTTCCCCTATTGACTCTCATGCAATGGGTGTGTTTATGTAAACCCATCTAGCGATCAGTAGAAGAACACCATCTAAAGGTCCTGTGTTGCATGTTGCACCACACATCATCTGCCTTGTATGGCTGAATAAAGGCCACTTCAGTCAGACTGAAGAGGGCACGGTGACTGACATTTCTTGAGCTCAAAGTGAATACAAGTGAAGAGCAATTACTATTGTACTATATGTACTATACGAGGGGTACCTGCGTATCAATCCAGCCCCCTCAGAGCCTTAATACCATAGGTCGAGCATGTCCTCAGCTGGTTGTACCTCGTATGGTAACCATCCCTCTCCTGCTGCCTGTCTGCACAACCCAGGTCTCTTCTACTTCCTGGGCTCCATTGTCAACTTCAGCCAGGACCCAGAGGTGCACTTCAAGTACATCCAGGCCGCCTGCAAGACAGGCCAGATCAAAGAGGTGGAGAGGATCTGTCGGGAGAGCAACTGCTACGACCCGGAGCGCGTCAAGAACTTCCTCAAGGTAAGATCCACTGGAGAGAGAGAGAGAGAGAGAGAGAGAGCGAGAGAGAGAGGGGTCTTGGGATCCTGAGATCACAACACTGCAATAACAGTATCCTGCCATTGGGCTGCATGGCATTGTTTACCAAAGCATTATTTTCTCAATTCCTTTCTTGCCGTCTTTATTTGACTACCTGGTAGGCAAATAAAGGTAACCCTGCAATGTCAGAATCCTCTCGTGTGGTCCATCATTTGAGCGTTCTGTTACTAGTCTACCATATTTGCCTACGGTCACTTTGAATAACAAACTCAAATTGAAACAAAGGGAGTTTCAAATACGCATTTCCAACCAGAACTTGTTAAGTTGAATTTGGTTAAAGTCACCCATCCTGATCACACATATTATCTTTTATGCTTTTCCTGTTTGTCTTTGGGAATGGCAGGACATGTACAAGGTAAATGGATCCACCGCCCCCTCTCCCTGCACCCAGTCAGCAGCCCCGCCCCGATCTCCCTCCCTGTGTTCCTTTATTTCCATCCCTACACTGTTCTCTAGCATCAGGATTTGCACTAAGCCATGTATGGTGGTGTATGGACACATACACCAAAAGCCATACACCCACCAGGGGGCGTGTGTGTGTGTGTGTGTGTGTGTGTGTGTGTGTGTGTAGTCCCTGCTAGTAGTACTCTCGTAATCAACAATTACAGCTGGCCCTCCCTCCCACCGGTAGCCAAGTTCCCTGTTCCCCATGAAAAAGTCCTCAGAAGGAACATGCCAGTGCTTTAGCTATCGGCGCTTTGTGTGATCTAGTGCATCATCCTTGGTGTGTAATCCATTACCTGAGCACTAGCCGTAGTCTAGTAAGTCGTTGTCCAGTGGTGTGTGTAACGGGAGCCTATTTCCAGTCATTGAAACCTATTGGTCTCAGGTTGACACTTGTTGGCGCTGCTGGTGGAACAGTGTAGTCTGGTGCAGGGTAGCACTGGGGTGGTGAGTCTGCTTTACATCTGTGAGCAGGATTAGTCTCCCTTTATTGTGGGGGTGCCTTAAATGTCTGGGTTTGAAATGTCTCTTTATATTACTCATCCATTTTCACTGTTAAGAAACCTTGATATTATGTTTGGGATTCCCTCCAGCAGCAAATTATGTGAAAAAAGTATGGTGGTATCTCGATTTTATTGTCATGATTTTGCTGCAGTGATTCAGACCTATTTTCCCCAGAGTGAAATGACAATTTGGTTAACTGACTTAAATATTCCAACTGCCACTGTCATTGAAGGAGTAGGCTGGCATAATTCAATGTTTTTCTATTCTTAAACGAAACTGCCAAAAGCGTAAAGTGTCTTTTCCAGTCCGTCTAGAAAACCTTGGTCTAGAAAACGGCAGATACACTTTCTGTGCTGTAGGCTTCCATTGCTGCCAAACCTTTTTTGCATTGGTCAGCGGAATCAGCAATACATTTCAACCTCTTATTATTGTCTTGCATGCAAAAAAAGATTGTTGCTTTTGGCCATTTTATTGAGCCTTTTTGGAATAAGAAAACCCATTCCTCTTCTGTTGGCATAATATATATAATGATTGAAACGTACTGGGATTATTTTGACGTGTGTGTGTGTGTGTACCGGGCTTATGATGGGCCTGAGCTGACGTTGTCTATGTTGTTGGTTTTCTGACAGGAGGCCAAGCTTACAGACCAGCTGCCGCTCATCATTGTGTGCGACCGCTTCGACTTTGTCCATGACCTGGTGCTCTACCTGTACCGCAACAACCTGCAGAAGTACATCGAGATCTATGTCCAGAAAGTAAGTCCCAACCCACCGTCGACCAGTATACCAACTATTGTAATGCTTCGTATAAACCGTACGTGCAGCATGTTGACCTAAGCCCAGGAAGAGTTTCTATATGAGATGAATGATGCGGTTATATTACTGATCCTGACCACTGACCCTTATCACTGACTCCCTCTCTCTGTCTGTGGGCCAGGTGAACCCCAGCCGCCTTCCCGTGGTGATCGGTGGTCTCCTGGACGTGGACTGCTCGGAGGACGTGATCAAGAGCCTGATCCTGGTGGTCCGTGGCCAGTTCTCCACCGACGAACTGGTGGCCGAGGTGGAGAAGAGGAACAGGTAACCGGCGCTCAGGGGAAACTGGACTGGCCTTTTCTCTGTTCTGCATTAACCGTGTCATTCTTTCTCCGGCTGCGTTTCATAATGGTTTAACTTTTCAGAACATGTTTAAAAGAAAGCAGATGTGTCACATTATTGGTTTTAGGAAATGTTTTAGCCTTTTCATTTTTTTTATTTGGAGTCATTCAGCTTGAATTTTCCACATTGGATGCCACCGTAATTTTCCCAGGAATTTGACCTTTCGCTTAAATGAGACCCATTACAGTTTATTAGACCACATAAAGCGTTCCCATCTGTCCTGGATCTCCCTCTCGTTGAACCTCTTGGGACCAGGTCTGAGGTGTTGATCATTACAATCAATCAGCACGGTCACGTCAGCCCTCCGTCTCAATCCAGCGCACCCCTTCTCGCCTCTCCCTTCCTCTGCAGACTGAAGCTGCTTCTGCCCTGGCTGGAGGCGCGCATCCACGAGGGCTGCGAGGAGCCGGCCACCCACAACGCCCTGGCCAAGATCTACATCGACAGCAACAACAACCCTGAGCGCTTCCTGCGGGAGAACCCCTACTACGACAGCCGAGTGGTGGGCAAGTACTGCGAGAAGAGGGACCCCCACCTGGCCTGCGTGGCCTACGAGCGCGGCCAGTGTGACCAGGAGCTCATCAATGTGAGTCTTGGCTCACGATCCCTCCATCAACTCTTTTGTCATTTCTATTTACACATTACACTCGTGGTTCCCTGTAATGTAGTAAAACAAGTGATGTCTAAGATCGGTTTTGTTGTGCTTTCCAGGTGTGCAATGAAAACTCGCTGTTCAAAAGCCTGTCCCGCTACCTGGTGCGCCGCAAGGACCCAGAGCTGTGGGCCAGCGTGCTGCTGGAGAGCAACCCCTTCAGGAGGCCTCTCATCGACCAGGTGAGCGGGCTAGGGGGAACGGCTACACCCCTGGGTGTGGTGGTGTGTGGGTGGGGGCGGCGTCGGACCACGTGTTGTTGACGGTGCGTCGTGTCTCTGCCACTAGGTGGTGCAGACGGCCCTGTCCGAGACCCAGGACCCGGAGGAGGTGTCGGTGACGGTCAAGGCCTTCATGACGGCCGACCTGCCCAACGAGCTGATCGAGCTGCTGGAGAAGATCGTGCTGGACAACTCCGTCTTCAGCGAGCACAGGTACGACTTTGTCGCGGCCGAGGCAGGCGAGGAGAACGGGTGAAGGGTTTGATTGAGTCCTCGCATGTTGTTTGAGGATTGTCCTGAAAGCGTGTCTTGTTTTTCCTCTTGCTTGTACCAGAAACCTCCAGAACCTGCTGATCCTGACGGCCATCAAGGCGGACCGCACCCGCGTGATGGAGTACATCAACCGGCTGGACAACTACGATGCCCCGGACATCGCCAACATCGCCATTAGTAACGAGCTCTTTGAGGAGGCCTTCGCCATCTTCAAGAAGTTTGACGTCAACACCTCCGCTGTGCAGGTCAGACATTCGCTCCTTTTCCATGGCCAGTGTCCTTTTCTTTTCTTAGAGTGAGGGATTTGAATTTGTCTCATTTGGTGGCACCTTTTTTGTAACAATTCAGTATTCATGTAGTTCATGTAGTATAAATGCAGTATAAATGTATGCATTTTAGATGGGTTTTTGTAATTAACTGAATATTTTATTCATGATTATTTCATTAGATTCTGGAAGGTACTATAAAAGACATGCGAAATGGATTGTACTTATATAATGGTTTTTGTAATTATCTTAATGTATTTTATTCATGATTATTGCATTCGATTCTGGAGTGCACTTTTAAAAATAAATTAAATTGGTTGTACTTATGTTATGATCCGGGGTTTGTTGCAGGTGCTCATTGAGCATATTGGAAACCTGGACCGGGCCTATGAGTTTGCAGAGCGCTGCAATGAACCAGCTGTGTGGAGCCAGCTGGCCAAGGCCCAGCTGCAGAAGGAACTGGTCAAAGAGGCCATTGACTCCTACATCAAGGCTGACGACCCCTCCGCATACATGGAGGTGGTCCAGGCAGCAGATCAGAGCGGTGAGGACTCCCGTTGACACGCGAAAATACAACGTTAGAGATGATACTCGAGACAAGTAGTCAATATTCCACACAGCGTCCCCTAACATTGTGGCCCTGGGTGCCGGTTTCTAGGCAACTGGGAGGACCTGGTGAAGTTCCTCCAGATGGCGCGCAAGAAGGCCCGCGAGTCGTACGTGGAGACGGAGCTCATCTTCGCCCTGGCCAAGACCAACCGCCTGGCCGAGCTGGAGGAGTTCATCAACGGCCCCAACAACGCCCACATCCAGCAGGTCTCCAGAACGCACCTCCACATCACACTCTTGACTTATCTTACCTTGGCCACCTGCTCACCAAACCCATGGGACAGGATAGCGTAGCGGCATAGTTTGATTGATTGACTCCCAGCCAAAAGGTCCTGGAATCTATTTCCACAATGACCACAGCCTAAGCGTGGGCATCCTTGAGCAAGATGCCCAAACCCTTGCTAACCACGACATCTGAATTCTGTCCGTCTCTTGGGTTAAAAGTAGACCATAATCATTCTTCTCTGTCAAAACGTAAACCAGGTGGGCGACCGCTGCTACGACGAGAAGATGTACGACGCGGCCAAGCTGCTCTACAACAACGTGTCCAACTTTGGCCGGCTGGCCTCCACCCTGGTGCATCTGGGCGAGTACCAGGCCGCGGTGGACGGGGCCCGCAAGGCCAACAGCACACGCACCTGGAAGGAGGTGTGCTTCGCCTGCGTGGACGGCGAGGAGTTCCGGCTGGCCCAGATGTGCGGCCTCCACATCGTGGTGCACGCTGACGAGCTGGAGGAGCTCATCAACTACTACCAGGTAAGATGGCATGCATATGTCGGGTACAATGTGGACTACAATTCCAGTGTGGACTACAGATCCCCACGTTGTGGACTACAACGCCACACTGTGTGGACTACAACGCCACACTGTGTGGACTACAACGCCACACTGTGTGGACTACAACGCCACACTGTGTGGACTACAACGCCACACTGTGTGGACTACAACGCCACACTGTGTGGACTACAACGCCACACTTTGTGGACTACAACGCCACACTGTGTGGACTACAGAACCACACTGTGGATATATATAATTAACGGTTATTAGAATCACCTGTACATCGGAGTGATGCATTTATAGTTAAAAATTCAAGTGCTTTACTACTACATAAGCACTCATGGAATGCCTCTTGTCCAATCAAATTACCTATTCGGAACTGACTGTTGCATAATAAGTCTTAAACAATCGACCATTCCTTCCCTCCCCCTCCGACCCCCACCACCAGGACCGCGGCTACTTCGAGGAGCTGATCACCATGCTGGAGGCGGCGCTGGGCCTGGAGCGCGCCCACATGGGCATGTTCACGGAGCTGGCCATCCTCTACTCCAAGTTCAAGCCCCAGAAGATGCGGGAGCACCTGGAGCTCTTCTGGTCCCGCGTCAACATCCCCAAGGTGCTGCGGGCGGCCGAGCAGGCGCACCTGTGGGCCGAGCTGGTCTTCCTGTACGACAAGTACGAGGAGTTCGACAACGCCATCATCACCATGATGAACCACCCCACGGACGCCTGGAAGGAGGGCCAGTTCAAAGACATCATCACCAAGGTAGGGTCTCGCGTCGCTGCCGCCGGGACGTCACCCAGGAGATTATTGCTTTTCATTCTCACCAACGTGCCTGGCTATAGTTAAAACGCCAAGATAATATAACCATGGAAGTGGCTGGGACATGTACATAAACTGTTGTTTATTGAAATTCATTCAACTCTATTCACACACTTTTTATTAGTAGTATATAGTATTGATTATTTCTGCACATAGGCCTGATCAGTCCTTAGGATCAGTCCGTGAGGTTAGTTCATTCGCAGAGAGCACCAGTGTTGACCAGAAATATCTTGGTGTGCCTCTTGTGTCCAGGTGGCTAACGTGGAGCTGTACTACAAAGCCACCCAGTTCTATCTGGAGTTCAAGCCCTTGTTACTGAACGACCTGCTCATCGTGCTCTCACCCAGACTGGACCACTCTCGCGCTGTCAACTACTTCTCCAAGGTACACCTCAACCCTGACTCAAAATGTTTGATTCAACCCACCTGTTGCCTGTCAATGTGTTTTGATGCAATCAAGAATCAAGATGTATGTTGATGTTAAATATATTTATTCTTACAGGTGAAGCAGCTGCCCCTCGTCAAAGCCTACCTGCGTTCCGTACAGAACCACAACAACAAGTCGGTCAACGAAGCACTTAACAACCTCTTCATCACAGAAGAGGACTATCAAGTGAGCGCCTCAACTTTTTCCATCCAACCCTTCTTCTAGTCAAACGGTTGCTTCCCATTATTTGTCCACATTTGTGTCCATTTTAACGTCCCCGTCCTCCTCTACTCTCTCAGGCCGTGAGGACATCGATAGACGCCTACGACAACTTTGACAACATCTCGCTGGCCCAGCGGCTGGAGAAGCACGAGCTGATCGAGTTCAGGAGAATTGCCGCCTACCTCTTCAAAGGCAACAACCGCTGGAAGCAGAGCGTGGAGCTCTGCAAGAAGGACAAGCTCTATAAGGTGCTCCTCCCGTCCCGCTGTGCTTTGGCTCCATTAGGGATGTGTATAAGGACCTGGGGGCTGTATGTATTTTGATAGGGATGGCCATTGCAATACTACAGCCATTATAGGAAGCTTATGGTTGTAAATGTCTACCGCCATCCACAGTATTGGAATTCTATGTGTATACTGTATGTATATATGTATAGAGATAAATAGACTTATCTCTATACATAGGGTTATTTTATACAGTATTCTGTATTGTATACAAATGTTGAACAGTAGTATATGGTGAATGCCATTTGCTGTATCTAACCACCAAACCGACCTCGAGCCCTCATCCACGTTGTGTCCGGGCCCAGGATGCCATGCTGTACGCGTCGGAGTCCAAGGACACGGAGCTGGCGGAGGAGCTGCTGGCCTGGTTCCTGCAAGAGGACAAGAAGGAGTGCTTCGCCGCCTGCCTCTTCACCTGCTACGACCTCCTGCGGCCCGACGTGGTGCTGGAGACGGCCTGGCGCCACAACATCATGGACTTCTCCATGCCCTACTTCATCCAGGTCATGAGGGAGTACCTCAGCAAGGTGGGTCCACCGCTGCACCCGCACCACCCCACCGCCATCCTGACCCCCGGACAAGTTGTATAGATCTGAGCGTCTTCTTGTGATGTGGTTATATTTTATAACTCGTTTTCTTACAGCGTTACAGCCCGTGTAAGGGCTTCACGGCAGGGCAGTGCACAGCATAGATTTGATACCATCCCTGTAATCCTATTGCCTCACACTGAAAGTAACACTTGTTCTTTTGTGTGCAAGGAAACGCTCAGTGGGAAAGGGAGAAAAGCCTGTCGAAGAAATGGGGGCGAATGTCCTTTCTAGAATAGCCAGGAGAGCAGATGTGTGATAAAACGGCCAACATAATTAAGAAAAGTGAACCTATCGTATTTTTCTTAAGTTAAAACGTACCGTGCTGCGAAGGGAACAACCTGAAATCTAAAGACGGGGTGCTATCTAATAAATTGGCAAAGCAGCATCATCTCTTGGCAGCCCTCCCTGACAAGAGCACTATCTGTCGGCGGCTTAGTACTACTCAAAATTCAAGACTACCCAAAATGCGGGTACAGCTGCTGCGTCAGCAAAGAAAAAGTTGCCTGTGCAGCACGACAACGTACTCCCGCTCTGCGCGGAGGCTATCGGGTCGGCAGGCTCCTCAGATCGCGCCTTGTGTCTGGCTGTCAATGGTTGACAACATGTTATTTTCTAAGCTGCCGCCTCTTCTCTTCCAGGTTGATGCTATTGAGGAAAAGGCAAAGGTTATGATTGGTTCATTTTATTCCTCATTTTGTGGACTTGGATTGTGGGTGTGTTTTTTTTTATTTGAGCCTGGCAGACTTCAGCTTTTGAGTGTGCATGGGTTTAGCGCTGTCACGCACGGTGCACACTCACGTTTCCGTTCAGACATTCAGAGTGGTAGAGGGTGGTGGAGTCTGCTATACTCCATAGACCTCAAGGGATTCAAGTGATTAGTAACAACCCCGTTCAACAAGAAAGCGACCTGCAGGAAGACTATGAAAGAGTCTCCCCCCACTGCAAACAAGCTTACGTTCTGTCATGTATCAAGAAAGGGCTGAATCCATATCGCCTAGCACTCATGAAACGCTGACGAACCACCTGACCGGTACGAAACGTCTCCCCCTGCTGGCCCAGTGTCCCGGGATCAGAAGACGCAGAGGGTCTTTGATTGACAGTTGAAACGATGCGGAATAGCATGTGTGGTTGAATAACGGCCCCTTGGAGAGCAGCACCACCCAGTGGCACCCACACACCTCGTTTTGTTGCTGCCTTGCTTTTCAATGGCGGCGCCTCACTTCAAAGTAGCTGCCATGACAACCTTGGACTGCACGTGCGCACATGCACAAACACAAACGTGCACCAGCATTGTGTCACGCACAATACAGTGAGCTGTGTAACACGACCAGCATGTTGGAACAGCTTGTGAATGTTGTGAAAAGAGAATGAGTACTAGATATATTGCAGGGTTTTGCTGTTAATCTTTCAAAAATGTATTCTTGAAATCATAAGAAAAGGCTGGGGCTTATTTTGCACTAACATCTTGATTGTATATATTCAAAAATGTGTCACTGTTTATAGGCTTATGCTACATCGGAAACTCATAATTTTCCATGTTGCTGTTTTTGCTATTAATAGTTTCTCTGCATTGCCTGACCCCACTTAAAGGTACAATAAAACTCACAGTAGAGTAGTCTGCATCATGAGCATTAAAATACATAAACTTAACAGTTGACTTGATGGTTTTAGAGTATTTAGTTCTGTTTTGTTGAATTGTTGCTGCCTCGGTCGTAGTATTCTCCTAGATTTACAAATTTGAAACTTCATAGAAATCTTTTCCTGTGTTTCTTGCAGGTGGATAAGTTGGAAACCTCAGAGTCCATGAGGAAAGAGGAGGAACAGGCAACGGAGACGCAGCCTATTGTCTATGGTAAATAAACCAGGTTTCACCTCGAGGGCTTGTTGCTATTTCAACCCAAAATTGGAGAATAGCTCGTTTGCAATACAATGCATCCAAATGCTAAATTACATTGAGATATGATATCCTCTTTGTTAGCTCTATTTCTTCCCCCTTAATTTTGTACTCAATTTAGACCTTTAGGACTGTTTGTTTTAATCTTCAGTATAGTGTGTTGGTAGGCTCTCCACTCCAGTACGGTTTAAATGTAGTCCTGTCGAATCAATGGATGTGTGTTTTGTTAAAATGACGTTGAATCGATGGATGTGTGTTTTGTTAAAAGGACGTTGAATCATGGATGTGTGTTTTGTTTCTCTTTGCACTCCAGGCACTCCCCAGTTGATGCTGACGGCAGGCCCCAGCGTACCGGTAGCGGCCCAGCCCGCCTACGGCTACGGCTACCAGGCGCCGGCAGGCTACGCACCGCCAGCCGCCCAGCCGGGCTTCGGCTATGGCATGTAAAGACCCCTGTCCGGGCCGGAGGCCCCGGCCCACTTGTCCCCCCCAGTCCTTTTACCAGCCCAATATTGTCCGTCGGTCCTGCAACGGGACTGATGGCAACAAGCAGTTCAGTTATTTTATTTTAGTTTTTTTTTTGTTTTTTTTTACTTCTTCCTCTATAACTGTCATGAAGGACTCCATTTTATGCCTGTTAAGAAAAATGGCTCGAATCACATGGATTATTTTTTTTCACATTCCGATTTAATTTTTCACATTTATGGTAACAAAAAGAAAATAAATTTGGGGTCTATTTTATTTGAATGGGAAACGGGTTTATGTACAATGGGGGGTGGGGGAAACTGTTGGAAGAGCAAGTCCTCTTCTCGGCTACATAAAAGGTCTGTTGTGAAGCATCTGATTTGCACTCTGTACCGAGAAGAAATTAATGTAGAATCTCTTCATTTTGATGTGTGTGAGAAGCTTGTTCTGTCCGTCTTTAAAAAAAAAAAATGCATTTAATTATTGTATATTCAGAAGAAAGAAAAACAAAAACGAAAAAAATACAAATGCTACAATGTTCCTCTATATTTGAACATGAAACTGCCGCTTCCCAGGCCACAAAACCACACACTACGTCATGCCAGTAACCGTTGAGGGAGAGGGCGGGGTCATTCTCAAATGAAAATACCCCTTTCACCTCCAAGAGATTATTTTAACATGCGTACTTAATTTCCCCCCAAAACGCTCTTATTGTTTAGGGTGGCATACTTCCCATCAAGGCCCTGCAGGATCTCCTGTGAGTTACTGTAGCATTGTATGCAGACTAATGGCCTTTCCCTTGTGCTTTAAATATGTGCTCTTAATGTGGGACCATTCCATTCGAGGAGGGATTTCTGAGGATGACTTGCATATTTGGCCTCCTCCCCACCACCTGTGTGTATTTGACTAACCCCTGTCCTCTCCTGCTTGTTATTCTTTCTGTGCTGCGGTTTGTATGCTGGATATTGTGGTGTTTTAGGTCACTGTTCCTGAGTGTACAGAAGAGAATTATGACCCCCAGTGTGGTCCTACCAGGTTAATCTGTCCACTGTTCCCACTTAGATCTAATTAAGAAATAATATAAGACTGGGGTGATTTAGAGTTTCTATCAAAGGCTTACGCATTCTGCAGACAACTGATCATTAACCTCCCCCTTCGACCTTATATTCTTAAATTACTTTAGATTGAAGTGTGCACTTAAAGATAGTTGATTGTGCAAAATAAAGATAATGAATGAAACGGCAGTTTTCTTATCCACTTAAAAAAATAAAAGCTTGTTTGTCAAGAAAATACTGGTCTTGTATGATTTGTACAGTTAAGAAAAATGGCAGTGAATATGTTAATGAGATTATTATAAGGACGCAAAATCATTTTACTAACATTCAGAGCATGTTGGCCCCGAGTGCAATTTTAATACAATTTCCTGAATAAAAAGGTACAATATCAAGGGAATAGTAATACCAGGCAATTCAATGTTTAAGCAGTACTTTGCATTTGTATTTGGTTTTATGATGGATAACAACCAAATTCATACTATGTTATCAGCTCCGGGTCTATTGGATAGACCTTCATTCAGATGCATGTCTATATACGCAATAGAAATGTATACACTGACAACTTTTTCACTTCCGATCTTTACTGAAATAGGAATGAAATTGGTCACATTGCAGTACACATCACTTGGGTCAGACATGAGATCTCGATGCATCCTAGTAAAGTTTCAGGTGCCCGGTGACTTTATCCACCAAATCGGCAGGCCCCGGTCCGACTCCCAAAACGGTGCGTGACCCTGGCGCAATTTGAGTCCTTCCCGCGTCCTGGATGATGCTCACAGGCAGACCCGCCTCCTTGGCATGCCTGAGCAGGTCCATCAGGCTCTCCTCGTCCGGGGCCTTCACCACCACCTTGGGCTGGCCGCAGTACTCCCACTGCTTGAGGAGCTCCGGGTTCCTCCGGAGAGTCTGCTTGTAGGCCGACACGGCGGCGTGGGAGCACTGGGCGGCCACCTTCCCCTTGCCCATCTTCAGGTCATTGCGCACCACCAGGATCATCTTGAACTCCCCTCCCTCGCCCATCACGCTGGCCTCGGTCGCACCGTTTGCCATGGCCGACATGAGGTTCTTAGAGGTCTTGCCGAAGCGAGCCCTGAAGTGCCAGCCGAGGCAGAGACCGCAGCCCAAGCCGGCCATGATGCCCAAAGCCAAAGGGTTATACAACGAGTCCATCATCTTGATATACCTGCAAAGTGACAGGATTTAACAGGGGATAGTCAGTGATTGTTGTTGAGGGAGAAGGGTATTCCTAATAGATGCTGATATAACCAATCATATTCTGATTGGTTGATTTAATGTAATTGTGTATGCTGCAATATAGTCCATCATTTAACATTTTCTGTATAACGGTTAACAATGTATGTTGTGCAGTACCATGTGCAGGTTTTTCCAGGAACATCGTGTAGTGCATTTGACGTAGTTACGTCGGACATGTCAAGGCTGGGCGCTTTAAAACAATGGGCTAACGTTACTACTTACTGAATGCCATTGCTGTTCCTGTGTCCATGTCACCAGGACAGACACCTTGATATTGATTTACTCTGCCTGCTGTCATTTACAATTATCATGTGAAATAAAACGTTCAGAGCGTTCAAGAATCTTGAAGTCTTATTTGTCTTGGCCTGCTTTGTCAAATGAACAGCATGCATGACTTCAGTCTTATTACATGGTGATATAGCTGCACAAAAAAATGAGAAATTGGCACTGCCCAACTTATTATTTATGTACTAGGCCACTTTTCATAGTGTGTGCCAGTCATTTGGGAAAGCAGTGATGAGATATAGGAGAGTGGGATAAGTTAAGTCAATTTGTATATATAAAGTGATCTTCACCATAACATTATATAAAAACATCACTACTCATTTTCACTTTTCCAAATTTTTAACTTTACTATATTGCGGATTGATATTATATCCAGATAAATGTCTTACCTCTGCAGTGTTAAATATTAATGTGTATATTATATTGCTATACATACCCACGAGCTAGCCCAGCGTGCTAAGAGGCTGATTTGCTTCCTCTTCTGTCTGACTTCAGTCGTGTACTGATGACGTCACACACAAACGCTCAGACTCACACACGTGTGTGATAACTGATACATAACTAATGACAAACCATTGCACAAAACTTATAGTTACACTTAATGTGTTAGTGGTCCAGCAGCACAGCCTACACGTAAGTCACACAAAAAAGTCACATATATGCACAATTTTGTGCATGTATGGATATATACGACATATTTATATATCGATCGGACTCCTATGCCAGTGTGGGGCAGCATTGATTCACCTAGCCCCATACTGGCAGTCCGAAATATGAAGGGCCACAAACAAATGTTTCCATGAAATCCGTACACGTGTTTAAGGTAGTTACGTGCGTCTGTTTCCTTAATTTTTACTGTCCGATAGGAAGGTTATGTTAAATGTAACCGATGCTTTTATATAGTCTACAATTCGTATATTAATGAATGAACATTACTAGCCGAATGCAATGTTATGAAATCCATTATAAGGCTTTTGTTTAGTTATGCCAACGATAGGTTAGATAGATTGATGTTCTATGTTAGCAGTGTCATTTACATTTGGTCGCATTCAAATATAGTGCATTTCCCTTTAGACATAGTGTTTGGTTTGCATCGAGTTACTTAAAAATCTGAGAGAAAAATGCTGAATGTAACATAACATTTTAACACGCTGACAACCTGCATGTGTATGTAGGTTAGGAGGTTTTCTACATTAACTAGCCTAAATCATGTTGCTCAACACTGTTTATTACCTTAAAAAAGGTGATGGAAAAAACGATTGTGAGCGTTTGAATACAGCTTCCATAAATAGAGGCACAAGTACATGAGTGGGGTTAGGGTACAGTGAAGATGCCACACTTAATAACTGAAGAAATGATCCTGTACTCTCTTCTCGGCTGGAGAAGGGGGGTGTGGCCTGCTGGATGTAAACATTGTGGTGGGCGTGACCATGGGACCTTGTTATGAGAGCCACACATTAAAGCCTAAGACAGAGATCTGATGAGAGCTGCTCTTTTACCCAGAATGGTAATTGTATAGCACAGTATTCAATAACCCTTCCGATGCTTTAATCTCGACCCTGCCTGAACCTCAACGTGGAGTCGACCCCATTCTGCTTCCACACTTGTCATTGACCTGAAAAGAAAAAGATTTTTTTGACGGAATGTGCTGTTTCTGTCAATATTTGGAACAAACTTGAAGCAACTCGTCGTCTCCCAGGATAGCGTTTCCCCTATCCGTGTGAAGCCCACCGAGGTTTACCGAGCGTTTGAAGTATGGTCCACGAAAGTGATCCACTTATATTTATAGACCTTTAATTAGAGTGCATCTCTGGAGGTTCGATCAGGCAAAGGATGAAATATTTCTCTCTCTCTCTCTCTCTCTCTCTCTCTCTCTCTCTCTCTCCGTCTGTCAGGCTGACCCTCACACTCTCCCCCCCACTCCTACCCACCACCACCCGGCCCCACCACCACTCCCTGCACGGGGAGAGTGGTAATGTGGTTGTGAAGGATGCCACACTTCATGTGGCCGCACTCTGCCGCTGGGATAGCACTGGAAGACATTCTGATTGAGCTCTCCCTGCTCGCCTACTGGACACCCTTCTGAGCGGTGAGTTGCTGAAAAGCATTCAATACGATTTGTCTAAACATGTTTCTGAACCCAAACGGACACCAATCAATTTTGTGATGTGAGGTGGACTCGCGGAATTGCTTTAGTTTACTTTATTCTCCAGCATTAAAGCAGTTCAGTCTGTTATTCAACAGGTCTGACGCACGCCTGTTGTTTTAGAGGATGTGAATTGCGCAATCCACCAGAGTTCCGCTCAAAGGCAGTGCGCAGTTGAAGTATTTACTAGCGCTGGTTTTAGTAGCCTACGCGATACTCAGTGTAATTTAATATACAGGATTGTTTTCCCAGTCCCTGTATTTAATATTGTTGCCTGTTTGGCAGACATTTTCATAATGAATGAGGCTAAATAAACAGTTACAGTTACTTGTGGGAGTGGGAATTGTAGGCTACTAAATCAAAAATTATAAAAGGAGTAAAAATAATCCTCTTTTCAGACCTCTGGGCTAATGTGAAAATAAGGTTTTATTTTTCCAACATAAACTTTTGCAACATAACTGACATTTCTCTGTGTGAAACGATGCCTCGCTGCAGGAGGAACATTACTTCATAAGGTTGTTACCTTATTCATATATTTGGGAATGATTCATCTAAAATCTTCTCGTTTGTGTGTGTGTGTGTGTGTGTGTGTGTGTGTGTGTGTGTGTGTGTGTGTGTGTGTGTGTGTGTGTGTGTGTGTGTGTGTGTGTGTGTGTGTGTGTGTGTGTCCACAGGCTGGGCCAAATGCGCGCGGGCCACGAGGCTAACGCCAAGCGCTACGATCAGATCGTCGACGAGCTCACCGCCTCCGAGTCGGCCATACACCGCCTGGAGGGCTCGTCCAATGACAATGCAGAACAATATAAATTCTTGCAAGAGATGCGAGGGTATGTTGGAGACTTGCTTGAGTGTTTCGGTGAAAAGGTAAGGGATGAGTTCGCCGCTGTCATGCGTTTCCCCCTCCTTTTTAGAGTTTTAACTGTGTGTTTGTATGTCTTGTAAAGGCGACTCGTTGAGATTTCACCCCGTTTGATTGACACTGTGTGAACTGCACCAGTCTAGGCCAGAGGTGCCTGCTAATGTTTTATGAAACATTTGAATTGGTCACTTGTAGTGCCACTTGAAAGCTTCAGGGAAACTGAATGGGGAATCCAGACATTAGTAACGAAAGAATACACAAGTCATGACAACAGCGCATGTTTTAATATTTGTATTATAAATTGTGTCGTAGCAACAACAAGGGGGACTTATATTTCCAATGGCACAGAAAAACATTCTGGGTGATAATGATAAGTCTGAGGTTCATCGCTTCATTGGTTTTCAGTAAGCTTTTTTTACATTCGTGAAAAATTTAATAAAAAATTGTGAATTGGTATGTAATTATTGGGTTTGCACTTCCATGTCAATATAAGCGCCAGTATGAGTTGTTCTATAAGTAGTATTTATTGCTACTGCTGCAGTTGTATAGAAGTATCCTATTAAGAGATGTGCTAACATCAACATCATCGTTAACATCATTGGTGGGTATATTATTACACATGTTATTTCTGCATGTGCATCCTCAATAGTTGTGCAGGCTCACCAACTAGACCAAAACAACTAACATGCCTATTTTTAGGGTCGTTCGAGGTCCCCTTTCTTTGGTGTGACAGTTCTGTGGTGCAACACAGGAACTGACTGCAGGCTGTTACACAAGCTCCTTCTAACTAATGTTGATCTTAACCCAAGCAGGATAGGAGACGTGTGTTGTAGCCTTTTTGGTGATGACCCCTTTGTACACAGGGTCATTTATCTTGGGTCATAACCAAGAGCTTAAGACTGAACTAAAGATCGACCGGTATATGGTGTGTCCAGTAATAGGACATGCCTTATGTCCATCCAGGCCTCCACCAATCTGACATTCCCCCTGGCTCGGAAGTCCTGCCCATGTATTGCTCAGACGTCACAAAAGGCATCATATGTTTCAGGTGTCCACCATCCTGGAGCTGGAGTCGGCCATGCACCAGTTACTAAGGCAACGGGCCGCGCGCCTCGTCCAGAGAAGACAGGATGATATAAAAGATGAATCGGCGGAGTTTGCAAGCCTTTCAAGTCAGTCCATCTTGAAGGTTTTTATTGCTCATAACGACCTCGTTGGTTCGCTGTACAAGCTTGTGTGTGTGTGTGTGTGTGTGTGTGTGTGTGTGTGTGTGTGTGTGTGTGTGTGTGTGTGTGTGTGTGTGTGTGTGTGTGTGTGTGTGTGTGTGTGCATATGTGTGTTTGTGTGTGTTGTTTGTGTGTGTTAGACTCACCAACAACCCTC
>OMKX01056161.1:0-33470 GCA_900302425.1 Brosme brosme
TATAAGTGCATTTTGCTTGAATGTTACGAGTTTAAATCTACTCCACTCTTTAATGAAGTTTATTTCATGAAATTAATAATTATTGTAACACACGATTAAATGTTTTGTCTTCAGTGAGCTTCCTCAGAAAGGCTTCCTGCTGGAAGCAAGCTTTGCCCTGGAGGACAGATATGTTGAAAGGGGGCTGCAGTTGACCTACACGTATGCCATACAGCAACGCAACAAAGAAATTGCAGAGACGGCCAGAAGGAACATCATGATTCCATGGGATAAAACTGTTAAAGGTGGAAACTGTAGATCTGTTGGTACACAAATGGGGGGCAGGATATTCTAAGGTTCTGTGTTCGAACCCCAATGCCTGCAGTCTTTACTGTACATATGTCTGAATTCACTGTCAGTCACTGATTGAAAATATGTTGTTTCATTTTAGAGCTCCACCTTTTTGAGGGCTACATATGCCGAATGGAGCACACGTCCATGATGAGACGTGTTATTCAAACTGTCTGGAAGAAACCAAAGGATGACGAGATTGCAGAAAGCTGGCAATTCTCTGTGTCAGTGCTCCTGGAAAGAATATTTGAGAATTGGTCTCCATCTAACAAAGAATGCACAAAAATTCTGCATAGGAACCTGACCGATTTCCTATACACACTCGGTTGTGATCGACCAAGAATATATTACCCGGATGAATCACAGCCCCCCATGGTCGATGTAGGTACAATCAACATTCCCAAAAATACTACCGTTACTCATACAAATGAATATTTATCATCAGTTCTCATGCCAATTCACTGCTTATTCAACAGGTGAACAGGTTGATTTCAGACCACTTGCTTCACATCTTAGAAGGAGCTGTGTCTGAGGCGGGCCAGATGGGCAGCGGGCCTCTAGTGCTGGCCTTGTCTGTGTTCGTGATCTCCTTTCGTTTCAGGGTAGGTCTCGGAGTGAAGGGCTTGGCTAACCTCTGCCAAGTATTGTCGTCAGACCTTGTTCGCAGCAGCGACCTGAAGGAAGTGCACAGTAGTTACAGCACTCCACAGAAGTAAATTCAGATTTTGTTGCTTTTTGCATGTGTTTTTTCTTTGTCTATTTTATTATTACTCAAATTACACTTAAAAACGCACACTTCCCTTTCCTTCCCTTGGCAGAGTCGTGCTTGAACTGATCAACCAGTGTGTTAACCTTAAGGTGTCAGAGATCCTTCTGGTCATTCCTCTGCTCCACATGCTCCGACCACCGCCAGACGCCCCAGGAATGGGTCCTACTGTTGAGGAGGAGAGATGGTCTGGATTGGCCATGGTCAGGTTCTGCAATTTCAGAGACACTGTAGCGGAATGGAACGACAAGAGAAAGTAAGCGGGCACAACTTTTCCTCAAGGGGTGTAGAAGCAACTAGTTGTTTTCCACCAAAACTCAAGCTTTTGAAACATTTGAAACAGGGTTTTGGAGACGAATACCAACTAAACTAGGATTTATTATTTCATGTAATGCATGTTGTTAAAGCAACTATAGAAACAGGATTCACATTACAGAGAGGCCAGCGGAGCTGAGCTGCCCTGAAAACACTAATTTTGTAAGGTTTTCTCTAAAATAGGATTATTGACACGTTGCCACTGTTCTGTGTATTACAATATACTGGATCAAATATAACAAATCGTTTGGTTATTTCTATCAGGGCTACTGGTAACTTGTGTTTAATTTAAAGAATAAAATGGTTATTTGCTCTATTAGCATCTAAATTCACTTTGGAGACACACTCTTTGGTGTGAGTGTGAGTATTATGTGTGAGTGTGGGGGGGCACTTGGTCTGTGTGTGTGTCTAGTTGTTGCCAATGGTTTGCGGTAAATACACTGAACAGAACCAATTAGAATTTTTATCGTGACTCTTGCAGGATGATGATGACTTTGATCCAGAAACACTTAACTGTGGTCCAAGAGATACCTCTGGTGTTACGAAGTTGGCTGGCGCTGATTGCATTGGAGGACATCCCAGAGTTCTCTGACCTGACCGGAGTACATCCTGGTCATCTCATCCAGGCTCTGCTCTATAGGGTCCGACAGCCCGGTTCCGGGAGCAACACAGCCTACTTGAATAAGCAGGTGAGACTTACAGCCACAGGTGTATACAGGGTGCCAATTATACGGTGACATTCAGGGGGCAAATTCTGTCCCCTAACTATTGACCAGAAATGTGACGCGCTACTGCTGGGAACAGAAGAAACTATCAGACAATATACAAGAGCGAGACAAATTAGGTTACGTCTCATGTGACATGTATTTATACACGTTATACAATTTGCTTAAACAGTTCAAGACATGCATTTTTGATTGGATGTTCAATTGAAAAGACCACCCAAGGGTTCTCCTGGTGGGTCTCCAGCAGCCCTCATCACATCAAGTGTCCCCTGGCCCTGTCCCCCCCCTCCACATAATTTGCACCCTACGTTTATCGGCCACTTTAGTATTGTGATCATTTCTGACTTTTTGCCACTATGCAACAGGCTCCAAGAATCCTGACCCATATCATCACAAAAATAGAAACAGAAAGGTAATGTCTTCAGGAATTGAAAACGCTTATATCATTTCTGGGCCTTATTGCCTTATCCTAATTCATTGTATAATTCCTGTAGGGTCCTGGATTCAGGAGACATAAAGCTGAGTAACATCTTCCTGAGTAGCATTGACTTGGTCAAGAGCGCATGCAAAGTTGCACAACTGGTACCGTGCTACCGGACTGTACTGTTTTCCTACCAGTTGGTGCTCAAGCTGGCCGCTATGATCCATCCAGTGTCTGCACAACAGGTATGTTTACCCCTTTGCTATGCTCCATCTGTGCTGTGGCCCTAAGTGGTCAGCATACTTCATGTGGAAAATACGTTTGTTGAGTTTGTAAGAAAACAATTACGTGATTTCGGCACTTCGACATTTGTAACCTGCCCAAATCTCTGCAGATGAGGTCGATGCGAACATTGTGTGTGTGTGACTGGTCAGAAACCAAGGCGGTGATTTATTTGATCTGATTTCCCTCTCTCCATGGAGATCCTACAGGTCTTAACTAATGGAATTTTCAGTGACAAAACTGAATCTTTATTGAGTACAAAACAAATTTGTTTGCAAATGTCTTCTTCGGTCTCGGCCAGCCAAAATCTACTAATCTACTTATTTTGAAGTATGCTGACCGCTTTATTCCCACTTCGGCCATCTTGGTTCCATCTTGGTTCCAAACACTAGCTGGGTGATGGAAGGGATTGCGGCATGTTGTGGAACCAAGATGGCCGCCAGATGAATTGGGCCATAGTGGCCTCTTCTTATATGCCGTGTTTGACTCTGTTGTCACCCAGGCCATGGATGTTGAGGGCGGCTCCACCCAGGCCCTTGAAGCTGAGGGTGGCACCTTAACTAGGCCATACATGAAAGACCTGCTCCACGTGCAACAGCATGTTCGCGAGTGGCGAGATGGCCTGCTCCACAAACCTCTTCTCACGTCGTCCAAAGCACTCAGCTACCCCAAAGAGATAGAGGTACGCACACAAAACGAATCAACGGATTCTTGCTTCTTTCATATTTCAAATTTTGCTAGCAATAGGGTAGCTTGTACATCATTATTTTATCTTAACGATGTCCACCGTGCCAATACCTACCATTTTCTGTGATTCTGGACTCAAAAAAAGGCAATCATTTCTTGTTGTAGATTTGGGATGCCCTGCTGACGGTGGATGGCTCTGATGAGGAAGTGTTGCTCCAGTGGAGGTCCACTGTGGAGAAGGACCTGAGGAGGAGGATCACCCAGGTATGCTGATGGAGATCCAGGCATGGGAACATGTTCTTTACGTGCTTGCCTATCATTAGTGAAAGTGCGTGTAGAACTGGCCGAGATATATATACACACACACACACACACACACACACACACACACACACACACACACACACACATACACTCACATGGGGCAGCATTAGCTAGTGTAGAGCTAGAGCAGGTAGTCCGCTGGCCGGCTCCTCCTAGCTGTTGAGGTGTCCTTAGGAATGACCTTACCCTCTCTGCTCCCAATGGGCTGGCTGTTCCCTTGCATGGTTGACACCACTGTCGGTGTATGGACCGATGCATCAATGGGTGTATGAATATGGTGAATGTGAGGCACTTCCTGTAAAGCCCATTGAGACATCGACATTATTTTTCTAACTTTCTTCTTGTTTCGCTCCGACATTCACTATTGTTTGCTGTATCCTTTGATGTCCATGCAGTCCAGGGAAGAGGACAGGATCCTTGTGTGTTGTCTTGATTCATCCTTGGGGAAGATGAAGACGAGCCACAGTACCTTACAAACCTGCTTCCAGGAGCTGTGTCAGACCGCCATTCGAAGCACCTGCCAGGTATACATATGCTCTGGTGTTGCTTGTTGAGTGTGTAACAGTGCAGACATTATCCCAGCCGCCGCAAGTCATCCAATCGACATCCAATCAAAGGAACATCAACAGGGTTTCGGAACAACAACAACCTGGGAAAATCCCGCAATAGCTCAATTACCTTAACAATGGCTGCTCAATGATGCACCATAAGTATCAATTCATGGAGTATGGGGGAGTTGTTTTAGTACGACTTTGACAACTGGTTCTAACTTGTTTGATATTGTAAGTGGTTCTCTCTCTGGCTCAGGATTGACCCACATATTACGTCCTTCCATATCCGCAGAGAGAGAAAGAGGGGGAGCTGATGCAGACCCTTGCATCTAGAGTGAAAGATATCCCCGGCAACATCATTTCCTCGATTATAGTGGAGTCAGCTGCAAGGTTTCACCACAACCCTGTGCTCCAGCTGCTTGATCCGCAGTCAGCCATCAGCTGCATCCTATCTCAAGGTATGTTCAAATAAAAAGGTATTCGTCAAGACCAATTTTACTATTTCACAGTTTTCAATGTATTTTTTTGCGGTGTTTATACATTGTACAGTGTATGTATCCAATACATGTGTTCATCCATTGGTCTGCTGTAGAATGGAAGGCACTACCATTGGATGATGTGGCTGAGGAGATTGTCAGAGGCTGCATGGCTAGACTTGCGTCGCTGGTGGACTCCCTGATTGTAGGGCATGTACCACTGGGAGATCTGAAGACCACCCTGGCGCACAAAGACCAGTTTAAGAAGCTCTACCACCACTGTATGTTGCTTTATTCTTATACCATGATGCTCAATTTACCTGCAAGTGTAACGGGACCTATCTCAATCTACTTCTTCCCAATAGTGTCCTCTGCAGATCGAAAGAGTGGAAAATTGGAGTCCATTCCGTATGATGCAGAGAGTATTCTGGCTCAGAGAGAAAAGGAACTCACCTTTTTCCTTCAGCAACAACAACACGTGAACACATTGATAAAGATGTTTGCCAAAGTCACCGAAAGCATCACAGGTAAACAATGATTGGGTTTGTTATCTTACATTTCCATTCGATTTATTCCGACATTAAGCTTGAACAAAGCACATCCTTCTGTATCATATGGTAGGTTGGTGGTCGTATATTTAGTTTCAAGTAACCTAGTTATGTTTTCATCCAGTATCTGAGTTGTTCACACTCGAAGATCAACATCGACAAGACATCCAGTCAGTAAGCCTGAACAAGTTGATGCTGGTGAATAGTTTGAGAGACCACGTGGAGTCTGAAAGGAAGGTCCTCTGGTATTCACTCAGCACAGAGATCCTAGAAATGGCCTCAGAAATGCATCAACTGCGCAACAGCAACCTTATTCTCACATACTGGGTCAAATGGGCTGCGGGACTGGCTACAGACCAATCAGGCAGCTCAGTGTCTGTTCCAGTAACCCTACGGGAAGCCTGCAACTTGATCTGGCAACCACTTCTAGGCGATTACTTCCAGGATGGCATTTACATCGCTAACGCAACCATCACTTTCGAACGTCTTGACCGGGTTTTGGTGGACACAGGGGACAGTGGAGATGGGAAACTGATGAGGCAGGAGCTGAGTTTGATGGCTGAAGTAATCTCCCGGTGTGAAGACCTCTATGAGGTACTCCCTCCCCCTGGGGACAACTGGGTGGAGGCGAGACTCTTACAGATCCAGGATTATCGGCAGGTCCTCGGGGTGGCTGCCGCAGCAAGTTCAGTGCTGAAAATTGCAACTCAAATGGAGCTCTCTGGAGACTTCAGCGAGATCCACAATCTCACCCAACTGGTAAGCTCTAAATCTCTGCTCAGATTAATTTAGCATTGGTTCAGAGTTTCGTTAGTTTTTTCATGCATTGTGTTTCATTGGGCTGGATGTATGTGTATATGTCTGTTATCTACACAACAGAAAGAAGACTCGTTCAAACAGAGGACCCTTGATTCACTTTCGAGTGACCTGATCAGTGCCAAGCAACAACTTTCCACCGTCACTAAGCAGCAGACCGAGTGTCTGGATGAATTCTTGAAAAGCCACACTTTGGTCACCTGGGTCAAGCAGAACCTAAAGAGTGAGCACAAATTCCCTCCGTTTTCTACAGTATGCCAATTAAACTACCCAAGCCTCTGTATTACATCTGCATGTTTCATGCTCCCACGACAGACATGGGCGATGTCAAGGTGTTTGTTGAGCTGGCGTCCATATCTGCTGGAGAGAACGACACAGAGATCGATCAGGTGGCCTGCTTCCATGATGCAGTGATGGGTTACGGACCACTGCTCTACACTCTCAGCCCCACTGCTGGTTTTAAGGAATTCATGACCTCTGCAAAACTGGTGTGGGAAACCCAGCATCGAGACGAGAAACTACCAGATAAATTGGTACAAATGTCCCTCTTTTTTGAGAATGCAATGTTAAAACTGTAACTCTAGCATAGTGACATCAATGCTAATTGAACTGCTTGCAGATGGACTCTACACGATTGTTGAGCTGGCTAAAGGGACTGAAGGAGACCCATGGGTCAGTGGAGCAGTCTTCCCTCTCTCTGGCTTCCTCCATTAATGAAACAGGAGTTTATCAGATTGGATGGTCCAAGGACAACACAGAAAAGGTGAGTTGGCATGATGATGATAGTACCTCAACACTATTCTGAAGGTCTGAGGGTGTTTGATTCCAAGCCGATAGGGCCTGGGTTTGATCCCTAATGTCGACAGCTAACCTATAAAGTAGACTGAGTAATAGTGTAACCCCTAAGGACGCATATCTGAATTCTCTGTACGTTGCAAGCATCTGCAATATGAATTTGTAAATAATGAATGGCAATAGTGATGATGACGATTCGGCAAGCTTTGCATCGCTGATGATGATGCAAAGCTCTCTATTTCCATGGCTGTTTGTTTCATTTTAAATGCATTGTGCTTGTCATACTTCTCAGAGGTGTCTACAGAACCTCATGTCTGTAAAAGTGGACAAGGGCCATGGACAGAAGAGCTACAGCCTTGAGGAGCTGCTGGAGTTGCAAAACAAACTCATGCTCATGTCCTCCAAAGGAGAACATGGCAAACATCAAGTCAGAAGGTTCACACAGGTCAGAGGACTTTCAGTGTTTTACAGTGACCAAGATTGTTACATGTTCTAGAATTGTATGTGGCACACAATATTTTGATAAATACTTCATGATTTCCCCCCTCTCTCCTTTTTGTAGGTCTTTGAAGGTGTACAAAGAGTGGCCTCAATTCTGCTTGAAATGCAAATGTCAGGCAACATGCTTTACAGGGAATGGACTGCTTCGGTCAACTGCTTTCACGAGTGCCAGCCATGTATCCAAGTGAGATTCCTGTCATTTGAGGGCAGACTCAATGAGTTCCATGGGGACGTGACGGAGAAGCTACAACAGCTTGGTCGCTCCATGGAAATCTGCCATAAGGAATGGTGCTCGTTTATCAGCGAAAAACGGTCTAACTTCCATATGCTGAACCACTTCACTTCAGAGCAGCTGGTCTACCTATGCCACTGGATACACAGTGTGTGTCACCGGCAGACCCCGGTTCCTCAACAACTATGGCATCTGCTCACTCCCATAAAGCCCCAGTGCACCCTGGTTGATATCAGAATTGCCTTTGAAAATGCAACAGGGATAACTCTGAGGCCAACTGTTGAGCAAGGCACCAAGGGTTCGGTCGAGGATTTTATTCAGTTTTCCTCAGAGGATGAAGATGACACAATAGTGGATGACGATGAGGCCATGGATTGCTCACGCATCCTCACCATCAAAGGTGAGGATGGTAAAAACAATAGCATGGAGGATCTGTGGAGAGAGTTCAAGGATAACATGCCACAGCATCTTCACCAGCACTTGGACATCTCCACACTTGCATGCTTTCTTTCCCGCCTTTCTGATATGAGCCAGCAGCACATCTCCAGGAACCTACCAGGTTCCCTTGAGGAGGGGAAACCCAACCTAGTACTCTGTCCCGCCGCAGAGGTTTTCCCAACGACACTGTCGCTTTACGTCCACAGCCCAGAGCAGCCTCTGCCGACCACCGACGAGGTGCTGGTGTGCAGGGAGGCCACCACAGAGGAGGAGGTGGAGATCTTTCTTCGTCGTGCTCTGGGTCAGGGCTCAAAACTGAGCCAGAAGAGGATTTATTCTCTGGTCAACCCCGGATTGTTGGGCTATGAAGTGAGCGTGGCCCTTGGAGAGATGTTTGACGGACTGGAGAGAAGTGCCAGTGTCCACTATCGACTGGTGATCGTCAGTCCCCTGGTGCACCAGCACAGATATGTGCCTTCCTTCTTCAGTAATCACAAAGTTCAGGCAGGAGTGACTGTACCGGCCGATACTGCCATGAGATACATCCACCACCACTTCACCGTCACCAATAAACACAGTCCTGTGTCAATGATATCTCCAGAGAAACTGTCCGTTTGGGTGGTATCCTCTCAGCGTCCTGCAGTTGGTAAGAATATTCATGTTTCAGCGGTCATTAGTAGTCATAACTCCAGAGGACACAGATCATCAAATGTATAATAAATGGATTTTCTTTTCTTTCCTATTTTTGCAGGAAAATCCCTTTATGTGGATCGTTTGTTCCAGAAGTTTCAGCAGAAGTCTGCCCTGGCACAGAAGATCACAATCAGATTGATTGAACCACTCATTGATATCGATTCAATGATTCAGACTCTATTAGACCGACTAGCCTCTACGAGAGAGCAGGATCCAATTCTACTACACATTGACACTGCAGCAGTGAGTCCATAACAGACCTTTTCTAAATACAAAATTAATTAAACTTCTTTTGACAACTTAAATTCAACTGTTTGATATCTCTGTTTCCATTTGTATATTATAAGGTGAACTCTGGTCTGGAAGAATTCCTGTTCCAGTTGCTAGTGTTATGCTGTTTGTGTGACAGCCAAGGAAACGTGTGGAGAAGGAATTTATCTCACCTATTCATGATTGAGGTTCTGAAACCATGCAAACCTAAGCAATCAAAGGAGGTAAATTGATCTACAATTATTTTTTGCCAAAGGGCAATAAGGTTGCCAATATATATATAACTATATCTGGGATTGATGGGTTGATATGTTTTTTTACTTTCCCACAGGTGAAACTTGGACTTCTTGACATTCTTCCTACCATCCAGTGCAGAACCCCTAAGGAGGTGCACCACTTGCAGTCGGTTGACCCAAACTTGTTAACAAAGAAAGACGTTGACCCACTCATGGACAAACAAGAGTTTGTCAGCGAAGGGATTCAGAGACCCTATCAGTTTTTAGCGCTCTTCAACAGCAAACAAAACCTGGATCCATTCAAGTACCAGGATGTAAAGGGTACTCCTCAAGACTGCCTGGAATATTTCCTTTTCTATTGTGGAATGCCTGACCCATCTTGGGCAGAGTTGAAGAACTTCTCATGGTTCCTTAATGTGCAGCTTAAAGATTGTGAGAACTCAATTTTCTGTGATCGAGATTTTCTCGCCGACCAACTGCTTGGTTTCAAGGATTTCATTGTGAAGTTCATGATTCTCATGGCGCGGGATTTTGCTTCACCATCGATGGATTCAACTCATCATCAAAATGTCAATCCTGAGGATGACATGTTAACCTCCCTGACCATACGCAAGCATTGGGAGCGTGAAGCCCATCCATACATTTTCTTTAATGCTGACCAAAAGACCATGTCTTTCCTTGGCTTTTACGTGAAAGAATGTATGGGCAGAAACAGATTTGATGCAGTCGACATCCACAGTCAGCAGGTGCTGATTGAAGATGTTATGACAAAGAAACTTTTTGAAGGTTTAGAACGCCAACATATCTGCCTCACTGAAGACTTTGACCAGCTAGACCGGCAGGACAAAATCAAGCGGATATCACGCGTTGTTGGTGCCACCAAATTCCACATGAACAGTGATTTTGATCCAGACCCGACATATGAGCTGACCTCTGACAATGTGAGGAAAATGCTGGCTATTCACATGAGATTTCGTTGTGGAATTCCTGTCATCATCATGGGAGAGACCGGCTGTGGAAAGACTCGACTAGTCCGCTTCCTTTGCGATCTGCAGAAGGAGGGAAGAGAGCTCGAAAACATGAAACTTGTCAAAGTTCATGGTGGAACTACAGCTGAGATGATCTACAGAAGAGTGAGGGAAGCAGAGATTCTCGCTCAGCAGAATTTCAAAACACATAAACTAGACACCATTTTATTCTTTGACGAGGCAAACACCACAGAGGCCATTTTTGCCATTAAGGAAATCCTGTGTGATCAGACCGTTCAAGGAAAGCCCCTGAAATCAGACAGTGGCCTGAAAATAATTGCTGCTTGCAATCCATACCGAAAACATACACCTGACATGGTGAAACGTTTGGAAAGTGCAGGTTTAGGCTACAGAGTGAAGGCAGATGAAACAGAAGACCGTCTTGGAAAAGTCCCCCTGAGGCAGCTTGTGTACAGAGTCCATCCTCTGCCTCCAAGCATGGCTTCACTAGTGTGGGATTTCGGTCAGTTAAGTGATGCCACTGAACTTTCCTACATCAAGCAGATTGTCCAAAGAAAAGTGGACAGCAATGATTTGCCAGTGGTTTGTGAGCAGATCATTTCAAATGTGCTGGCCGCCTCACAAAAATACATGCGGACGCAAAAAAACGAGTGCAGCTTTGTGAGTCTGCGAGATGTGGAAAGGTCAATGAATGTCTTGGTCTGGTTCTACGAACATGGCAGTGACTTCCAAAATCTAGAAGATCTTCCCATGCCAGAGAGGGCATTGAGGTGCTTGGTTCTTGCAGTTGGGGTTTGCTACTACCCATCTCTTGTGCGCACTAAACCTTACCTCTCCCACATTTGCAGATACTTTCCAGAATATCTCCGCTCTGCAAAAGCATTACAGCAAGAGATTTCAGCATGTCAAGACTTCTTACTTCAAAAAATACAGACAAGAGAAACAATAGCCAAAAATGCAGCCCTGAAGGAAAACGTGTTTCTCATGGTGATTTGCATTCAACTCAAGATCCCACTGTTTCTAGTTGGCAAACCAGGGAGCTCCAAGTCCCTGGCTAAGACAGTTGTTTCTGATGCCATGCAGGGACAGAACTCACATGTTGAACTGTTCCGTAAGCTCAAACAGGTCCACATGGTCTCCTTCCAATGCAGTCCTTACTCAAGTCCTGAGGGAATCATCGGGACATTCAAGAACTGTGCTCGTTTCCAGAAGGATAAAAACATGGACGAGTATGTGTCAGTTGTGGTGCTGGATGAGATTGGCTTAGCAGAAGACTCCCCTCAGATGCCCTTGAAGACACTTCATCCTCTCCTTGAGGATGGTTGCATTGACAATGACAGGCCTGATCCACACATGAAAGTTGGGTTTGTTGGTATCTCAAATTGGGCTCTTGACCCTGCCAAGATGAACAGAGGAATATTTGTTTCAAGATGGGATCCTAGTGAGGAGGAACTGGTGGAAACCGCAAAGGGGATTTGCTCATCCTCAGACTTAGTATGTCTGAAAATCAAACACCTCTTCCTACCTTTAGCAAAGGCCTTTTTGAAGATCTGTAAGGAGACCGCAGGCAATCAGTTCTTTGGGCTGAGAGACTACTACAGCCTTGTGAAAATGCTTTTTTCAATCGTCATTCGCTCGCATCAAGAGCCAGATGACAGGCAGTTAGTTGAGGCAATCTTGCACAACTTCAGCGGCCAACCAGACTGTTTTGACCCTCTCATCTTTTTCAATGAGGTCTTTAAAAACCTCTCTGAAGTTCCCAGGCCAAGTGCCCTGCAAATGATCAAAAGTAATCTGGATTGTGACAGCGGTCATGAGAACCGGTATCTCCTTTTGCTCACCACTAACAATGCAGCGCTCTATATGCTTCAACAGCATATCTTTGCCAACGGAGACCAAGTTACCCCTGAGATTGTGTTCGGCTCTGGATTTCCCAAGGACCAAGAATACTCCCAAGTTTGCCGAAATGTGAACCGAGTGAAGACATGCATGGAAACAGGGCGCACAGTCATTCTTCTGAACATGCAGAATCTTTATGAAAGCCTGTACGATGCCTTGAACCAATACTATGTTTACCTCAGTAAGCAGCAGTATGTAGATCTGGGTCTCGGCTCACACAGAGTCAAATGTCGTGTCCACAAGAGCTTCAGGCTCATTGTAGTGGAAGACCAGAAGAAGGTCTATGAACAGTTTCCCGTGCCCCTCATCAATCGACTTGAAAAGCACAGAGTGGGCAGAAGTACGGATCTGACACCATGGCAACGCAGGGTCCTGGAGAAACTAAGGGAATGGGTGAAGGAATTTTTGGGCAGTGCCTCCAAAGATTTCACTCTGTCTGACGTATTTGTTGGCTTTCACGATGACGCATGTGCCAGTGCTTTGTTGCAAGCCTTGGAAAAAAGACCACAAACACTGTTGGACAAATCTGTGGGACAACAAAGAGAAGAGCTACCTGAAGCAAACACAAACAAGGATGCGGTTACTTCAGATGACGATGCCATGGATACAGTGATGGACAAAGACCAGCATATCAGTGAATCTATGAAGAAGACAGACAATGTCTCGATAGAGATACTGGATGAAAACTCAGGAGAAAAAAAGCTTGGAGAAGGAACAGAGACAGAAATCAGTAGCGAGGCTGCCGTTAACAGTGAAGAACAGGTGCTGGAATTGGCCAAATGTTTTCTGTTGAACTGTGCCACCCCAGATTCTGTGCTGAGACTTAAACATTCAGACTTGTCAAATCCTGAGAAGAGGAGACTTCGGAAAGAATATTTCCAGCAACAGCATCACCATTCACTCCAGGGTTTCCTGGAAAACCACTTGAAAACGCCGCAAGAGTCCAACAGATTCCTTGAGGTAACATCCCAAGAGATGCAGTTTTATTTCTCTCCTATTTTATGTTATTTTAAAATACGTTAATTTCTTGTTTCTGCTCTTTCCTACCAGGTCACTACATTCTCCAGCCTGCTAACCACATCAGATGTGAAGACAGTAGCCCAGGTCCTCGGCCTGCAGCGCGACCGACTCCTGCTTCTCTCCCTGCACCAGTTTGACACAGAGGCCTCGTTCTACAGCAAGATACGGTACTTCCCTACCGCGTTTCGTATTGACTGTCACTGCATTTCTTTGGTCAAGAATATCACACTACTTACACTGCCTTATATGTTTCAGGAGCTTTCTACAAGATGTTGAGCCCTCACCTCTCGTTCTAATCGTTCAAATGGATCTTGAGGAGCACTGCAGTGCTGAGCTCATAGCTTCTGCAAAGTAGGACTCAATCCAGGCTCCAGACGGCAATCGGATAATCAGCATGCTTTCATTTTCACGTACACACAGAAAAACGGATGCATTTTGGTAACCCTGTACCTCTGTTCAGGTACTGCACCATGAACTACCTGATGTCACTGGACCACCATGCCTGCTGGGTGGTTTTCATCGCCAAGCTGTCAAGGATCCCCAGTGGATCTCAATACATCGGTTTCCAGGGAGGTAAGTGAATAGTCAGTGGAATCATGACCTGATGGTACAGTTTAAAATAGACACATTTAACAAAGACACATTCATATTTAATGTGGGGCTGGTGCTTCAGCAGTGCACTGTGACCAGTCTTAGTCGAATTACATTTCAACGATATGTCATGATAGATGCCTAGTACCTTATCCTTATCCTTCAATGTCTTTTTTTTTGCTTCAAAGGAATCTGGCAGTCAGTGCATATTGACGACCTCAGGGACACGGAGGACATGAGCTTGAACCTGGCGGATTTCTGTGCCACTCCCATTAGCACGCTACTTCACCCTCAAGTTTCTGGTACAAACATGGCGGCTTTCTGTGCCACTCCCATTTGCAAGCTACTTCACCCTCAAGCTTCTGGCATGAAATGCACAATGCTCAATTAGTCCTTACATATTAGTGGTACCTTTATTTAAGAGCATAGAATGTTCTAGAATATGAATTTGAATTGAGATTCACGTAATCAAAATGACTTATTACATATACATTCTTGTATTTTTAGCTAAATATTTAATACATTTTCATCTCCTAGGAGAAAAAATGGAAACGGAGACAACAAAAAACACAGAAGATGACAAAGATAGATGTCCAAAGGTAGGCGTAGCATCTCAGCATTTCCCTTGCCATACTTGTTACATATGTTTTTCAGTACAACAACAACCAAATCACCATTGCCTACTGTACCACCATGCCCTGGCTAACCACAGCCAGTGTTTAAAGCGTGTTCTAACATCCTGTAACTGTGTCGATGAGCAGGAGCCGGCAGCTCAGCTCCACAGCCTGGCCCTGGTGAGGTCTTGTGTTCAGAAGGCGCTGGGCCTGTTGAGAGATCCCAGTGGGGTGGCGTCCAGGAGCACGGAACGCATTCACACACTGCTCGCCCTCTTGGGGAACGGCCAAGATGAAGCAAACGGTAATCACACGTTTCTTACATCATCAGCATTTGCTTTAGTTGCCAAGCATACTTAGATATTTTTGGTGTACAGTCTAGACGAACAACAAAGAAAACCACAATATCATTCCAAAAATAGGTTCTACATGTAAAAGGATGCAATCATTCGAAGTGCATGCAGTAAACTGTAGTGCGTTTGTAGCTCGGTTCCATGAGGTGTTGCTAGGCAGATTGGCGCGGGCCTTGGCTCTGAAGGAGGAGATGGATGCCTCTCCGGCAGAGTGGCTGAACGCAGAAGCCAGGAAACGCCAGGCTCTGCAGGAGGGAGGCACTCTTCGGTAAAAACACTCCTCATCACATTCGTGCACCCCTACGTTCCCTTTCAAAAAAACACTCTTTTGTTCTGTTTTTACAGGCAGCTAAAGCTAATAATAAAAAGATGATTTCCGCATTGTATTTTGCGAGATTACATGCTGACCTCGTTTTCTTTATCTGCCAGACATACCCTGTGGCGCTGTCTGCAGTCCCACGTCACGCCGGTCTTGGCCAGTGTGGTGGAGGTCCTGGACAGGGGGGCCAACCTGGACCTGCTCCATGGTGGCCAGCTGGGGCAGGGCCTGACAGGACTGTGGTTAGACATTTTCTCCGACGCGCAGATACTCGACCTAACGCCTCCTCAAACACCCAGGTAACCAAGGGGTACTTCCTCATCGCGGCCGTCTTCCATTGGTCGGCTGAGTTTGCAGTCAACGAAAGAGTTTCTATTTGTTTTTCATTGACAGCGCGTTAGAGCGGGAGATATTGGTGCAAGGTTCCATCGTTTTGGACGGCGTTGAGCAACCCTGCGCGGCGCCGTTCAGCTGGCTTATCAAGTCGTACCTCCAGAGCTTGTGGGACGAGTCTGAATTCATTCCAGGTTTGTTGTGAAGGGATTGTTTATGAATGATTTAGAGGTCAAACAAGTCATGAGAAATAGTTAATTCTGATTGGATAAAATTTGAGTCGCACTAATGTACGCAGAACAAGACACCTTTGTTTGTTAGTCGTTATTATTAGTCTGTGACTCTTCAATAAATACCTACATTACAAGAAAGAAATGAAAATAGTGAACTTTTTTAAATATTTTTTAAACAAAATGCTCCCCTCTATATGGCTGTATCTCAGTGACGAATGACGACAGCATGTCGAGGATTCAGCAGTTTGTAAGCTCCTTCGACAACAGCCGACTAGGCGGGTACCTCCAGAAGCTGTCTGTGCAGGAGCGAGAGCAGTTCAGCCAGCGCTTCCTCCAAGACTTCCTGCTGCTCTCATTAAAGATCAACACAAAGCCGGAGCTAAGGGTACTTTGACGTCTATATGATGAAATACACTCAGAATGTTTTTCTTCTTACATTATTTGCCAACCTCCGAACCATGACTCACCACGGGTCTCTCCACTTCCCAATGTAGATGTTCAGCAAGGCCCTGTCAAGCTGCGTCTCTGAGCTCCAGGGCCGCTCCACAGGGGCCTCGTCTCATCTCTCCCCTGCCTGGGTGCTGGCTGGGGCCAAACATTACGCCACCAGACTGCACACTCTGTCCCACACAATGCTGATCGAGGAGCAGCTCGCGTCGGAGGTCTACCAGTTGGGCACCAAGAGGGAACCCGCGGAAATGGTGGGAACAGTCGCCATTTTTTAAAAAGCAAATCAACCGCAATGGCAATTAATTTCAAAATTATTATTTTTCAAAAGTTGTGTTTGTATGATTTGACAGAAAAATTAATTCAGCTTACTCAGGATTACTTCAAGAGCTTTTCCACCTTAATGAGCATGGCTTTTATTCAGCAATTTATATTTACATATTCATATATTCCATTTTTTTGCATTAAGATTGAGGACATCCTGGCCCTGGGAATCTGTGTGGAGAAAACCAAGCTGCTGAAAGTGACGACACTGGGAGAGTGCAAACAGTTTGTGCGCCGAGTGGAACTGCTGCAGCCATGCCTAGAGAGAGCTTTCAGTCACACCTACAGCGCCCTCTGTGGGCCTGGCTGTCTGCAACATCTGACCTCCATGAGGTAGCTACCATCTATATAGGCCTATCCATTACCAAGCATTTGCCTCAATTAAAGAACAGGGTTAGATTCCCCCTGAAGTCTTAATGCAGTCATGAAAAAACAAAACAAAAGGATACAAACCACTTTGTTCTCTCAGCAAATGCCGTCAGAGTTATCTAGATTATCTTTGCAACAAGATCCCAGCACTAGTGAAATGAGACAACAGAAGACTTCATTCTCATATAGTATTCTTAGAAACAACAGGGATTTTGGGGCTATAACTATGGTTTCGATCGAAGGAACTCCTGGTTGGTTTGGACCCCCTGTAGACACACACACACAGCGGGGGATGTGTGTGTTTGGTGAGTCACCCGTAACCGTCCATGTCCTTCCAGGTCAACGTGGTGTGGTATGCTGGTGACCGCAGCCTTCGTCCAGAGAGTGTTGTTCGAGGCTCCAAAAGACGCTACAGTGAAGGAGCTAGCGCTAAAACACTGCAACCTCCTCCAGTGTGTAAGTCAAACGCCAAATACACAATGTGTCGTCCGTGTCCTGTTGGCAGCGAGTTGATTGGTTGCTTCCTCTCATGACAGTTGATGCAGGAGTCACCTGACCTCTGGAACGCGGCTGTCTTGGAGAAGCTCATCAGCATCCTGAACTCTTACAACAAGGAGTCAGCTAGCCGTACCCTGAGGTGAGGAAACATCAGGAGCCGCTTACAGCATATGGCCGTCACTCAACAAATCAGACTTTAGATTCATAATCTGAAGCTTGATAGCATGCAAGCTCGAATCAGGGCGAACAGCGTTTCACTTTCTTTTAATTTATGTTTGTTTCAACCAATCATGGTGCTGGAGGCGGGGAGCTGTAAGCGTGTGATTGGTGAACACAAACTAGGCCAGCAGGAAAACAAGCTAAAACATTCTACCAGACACCGACGTTCTCAGAAAAGGTTTCAAATCAATAATGTGTAGACTGGCCACTGTAGAAATACACTTATTGAAATACCCTTCTGAAAGCTCACGCAAATGAGTTTCTCTCTGGTAGAATATCTCCATCACGAAACAGGAAACAAGGTGACCAGAAGGTCTGCTATGACCCGTGGGACGGCTGGATCTGAGATCAACACACATGAAACGTGATCGAATTCTGTGTGTTTCTCAAGGTACGGACGACACTGCGCTGTGTGCCTGTCCGAGCTGAAGGACCCGTGCCTCTTACCATGTGAGCACCTCATCTGCTTGCCCTGCATCCAGGAGTGCATCAGGAACGACCGACTGCTCTGCCCAACATGCAGGACGGCCTTGCCCCCACAACCCCAGCTCACCGTCTCAGACGCTGTCAAGTATGTTTTGGAATCGCGTTATTAACGCATAACCTATTGCTTTGCTGTGGCTCCTGTTCATTTTCGTGCTTCAACCTTCAGCTTTTTAAGGTTTAAGTTGCTAATAGACTTTACGTGTCATTTTCGTTATAGCACCTACAGAGTGTTTGGAATCCTCTATAGCCAACGGTAGAAGCGTATCGGGGCTGTTGCTATTGTACGATTTCACTTTTTGGGTTTATAATATGGGATAGTGTTGAATATGACACAATATAAAATACATTTAAATGACAATAACTGAAGTGACCCAAGGTAATGTTATTGCAAATAGACATTGAATGTTGAATACAACAGGGTGTTCTCTCCCTAATAAATGATACACACATGTCACACACGCATACACACACGTCCGCCCGCACGTACACGCACACACACACACACACACACACACACACACACACACACACACACACACACACGCACACACGCGCACGCAGAAACTATTTATTTATATAGGTTTTTCTTTAAATGATTTAATTCATTTTTTATTGTATTTTATATTCTTCTGTGGTCTGTTACTATTATTTAAGTCAATTTGTGAATTTTTAATGCAATCTGTGCATTCGACATTCTATGTATATATCTATACATCATTTTTTTTAATAAAACAAAAACGCACTCATCATGCACACACACGCCTCTGCTAACACAAACACTGTCAATCTGCCGTCTCTCTGAAGGGCTGCCCTCCAGAAACAGGCGGAGGTGAGAGCCTCCTGCACCTCCTTCTTCCTGGAGGTGGTGTCCCGGTTCTGCCTGTCTGAAGACCAGACTCCCTCTGGGGAGGTGGTGGAGCTGCTGTTCTCCCTGCTCATCTCCACCCATGGTCCGTGCACACCCCCTCTAGACCCAGCCACACGTAGTTTTACCAGATAAAGGAAAATGGCATTGAATTGGATGAGATTGCTTCCGCGGGGATTTCTTTAAAAGCAGAATAAGCTAGTGACGATCCTAAAAATGTAACGTGAATCCTTGTTTTTAATCTTTAAGAAATAGATAACGGTTCGATCGATCTTCACAGAACGAGGGAGAATGTTGTTGAGTGATGACATTCCGGACAATCAACAGACTGTCATCATTACGTTATTATCATCAGTGTTATTCGTATTTTTACGTATCATTAGTGCGTCGTAACGAACATCATGTGTGTGGTGGTCTGCAGGACAAGTTTACAAGACCAGGCAGCTGTCTCCCTTCCTGGAGGTTGTGGACAACAGCCCGGTGGTCCGCTCTGTCCTGCCTAAGCTCCTGCTGCAGCACAGGTACCCTTCTGTCCTCTATAGCTGAGACGTATCTGTGTTATGTAGTTTATTTAACCTTTACTTGTTCAGGTTTGTCTCATTGAGGTTGAGCATCTCTTTTGCAAGACACACCTGATAAGCAAGAAACTGTACAAATTGGCATTTGTATAATTAGTATTAGTATTAGTAATAGTATTAGTATTATTCATTATCAATTATTAATTAGTAATTATTATTTATTCATTATCCATTATAAATTATTCATTATTCATTATTCATCATTAATTAATCATTATTCATTATTAATTGTTCATTATCATTTAGTTTCATTATTAGCATTCATATTATACGTAGATTCATTATCATTATGACGGATGGACAGTAATTGACACACTAATCAACTCGATCGCTGGATCAGCTTTGACAAGGTGAAGGTCCACATCCAGGACTACCTGAAGAAGCTGGAGGAGAACATCCTGCCGGGGGGGGACCGCACCAGCCTCTACCTGCTCTTCGTCAACTGCTTCCAGGTTACTAAATAAATCACACCCACGACATGTGTTCTTTTTACCATTACCTGACCAGTTCTCCCAGTCCACCCATTACCGTTCATCTCCGCTGAGGCCTTTCTTCATCCAAACCCTTTTTCATCCATACCACTTTAGTTGATGCATTGTTTGTGTATGTATGTGTATATGTATGCATAAATGTCTATATGTATGTATATATATCTATGTTTGAATGCATATATACTCTTACCTACTTTTTTATTGAACTTATTCAGTATATATACTGTGTTAAGTGTCTTTGTTTACCATGAAAAGTGCTTAAAATAAAATGGTCTGGTCTTATGGTCTGATCCAGAGAAGGAAATTAACTCTTTTGGACAAGGGCTCATTTTGCCCCCTTGTAAAACGCCCCAGGGGCATTTAGGGATAATCTCCAGGGACACATTTAATCAAATGTTGGAAAAATACCATATTTTTGACAGACCAATATACAACGATTTCCGATGAACAAAAGAAAATAGTAAAACACAGAAGTGAACTCTTTATTTGACCACTCGTCAACACATTCTCCAGGGCAAAAGCCCCGCGCTCCGTTAATCCCTGTCTGATCGCACGCTGGCTCCGTTCCAGGACTCTCTGCTGTGCTCCGAGGCAGGAGCCATGGAGGCCCCTCAGGGCCCACACAGAAGGTGGCAGGAGGAGGGCCGGTTCCTGAGCAGGCTGGCGAGGAAGCAGACCCCGGACAGGAAGGAGGACCCCGCTGAGTTCCTGCTCAACATGGCGAGGCTACGGCTGTGTCTGTCCACCGCCGCACACATGCTGGTCAGGTTCCCGACCGCAGGTGGGGTTCATGAGGTCACTGTGTCTTAATCACGCCACACGGTCCAGCACAGGATGGTCTTTGTTGTGAGAAACAGAAAATGACAAACATCAGAAGAATCAACCAGCCAAGTCACATATTTATATGTAGTATGACACACACATACATGGCACACGGTATTACATACGTGTGTGTGTGTGCGTGTGTGTGTGTGTAGGTATAGGTGTGTCTTTGGGTGTGTGCGTGTGTAAGGGTGTGTGCGTGTCTGCATGTGTGAGTGTGTGTTTGTGTGTGTGTAGGTATAGGTGTGTCTGTGGGTGTGCGTGTGTGTGTTTCATACCGTATATAAATCTAACAGCATATCCTGATCATGAGAATATCTGGTCTATTTAACTTTAGTTTATTCCGTTGCATTCATTTTGTCAAGAAGATGTCTCAAGACGTCCCCACATTTGTATCCTTCTGTCCTTAGACACCGCGGAGGAGAAGCACGAGTACGAGCAGTATCTGCAGCAGGTCCGGGCGGTGATGGACTACCGCGGTAACGACTGGTACCGGGTCTACCTGCTCAGGGCCCTGCACAGGCAGGCTGACAGGGACCACATCCTGGCCCTCATGAGAGACCCTGCCTGGGCGTGGCTTTTCCCTCCAGAGGTGCTGCGAATTCAGGTGAACCCCCTCCCCAACTCTCTTCTATACACTGCATGTCATAAAGCGCTGTCGAACGTAACCCTGATTTTATTTGGAATAAATGACCATCTACTATTAATTTCATCGTCTCCTTTGCACATGGATGAGTGGTCTTTAATTTTGATTAAAAGAACATGTGCAAAGGAGACGAGAGAATCGTAGTTTTAATATGCTAGAAGGTATTTCACCTGTTTGTACACGTTGTGTTACGGTACAATGCCTTTCTCTTTGTCACCAATACACATTTTGATCGTTTGACTCCCACATGTTTTGCTACGTTGTGAACTGTTTGCCCTCAAACGTTTTGTGCCAAAGATGGCGATTCCCCTGGAGGTGGACCAGTTCCTGTGCGTCAGTCCCCTGTACCGGGCCCTGAGGGACGCCGTGGCCCAGGCTCTACTGGAGGAAAAAAACGTTGCTCTTCAGAGAGAGCTACAGGTGAGATCATTATTATTGATTATTTGATATGTTGATGACTTTTCATTTTGGGGGGTTTTGCAGATTAAAATAGGAATAACATTGCTTTGTAATGAACATGACCAAGGATAACAATTTATAAGATATTGGAACTTCCTTTGACAGTATTTGGTTCTGTAATTAAAAACAAAATAATAAATAATGAACAAATTAACAAAATATTGAGCACATAGTAAAAAAATTCACGTTCTCACGTTGTCATTTCTCGTTTCTTCATTTCTTAAAAGTGCTCCCACAGTTCAAAACACATCCATTGTATGATCTCTTCATAGAAACAGAAAGGCCCCCAAGCCAACGTCCTCCTGGCCCTCGCCTTGTTCCGACAAGTGACCTGCCGTTGTGTATCACCTGACCTCAAGCTCCGCCCCTCTGCGCAGGTGAACATCATTCTATCCACTTCACGATGCATGTATGTTTCCACAAATCACATCGGTTCTAAATTGTGCTTCGATCGTTCCCCGCCCCCTGCACACCTCGTCTACAGGAGAGGAAAACACTGGAAGGCGTCCTGAAAAACCCAATGCCCGAGGCTTTCCAGGCGTTCTGCACTGCCCTGTTATCCAATCAGATCGGGGGCCCGGATTCGTCTCTCTCCATCAGCCAGAGGCTTCCGTCGGGGAGACGGGCTCTGCTGGAGCTCCTGGTCCACCAGGACTCTGTGCTCCTCAGTGGAAACCCTCTGCTGGCGCCGCTGCACCTGATCGCCTTCAAACCTGCCAGCGCTACGGTAAGGTTGAAGGACCGGTCTGGTCTAGTTGACCGTCCCTTTAACACCCGTTAACATTAGTGCATCGCCATACATGTACTTTACACAACGATGTCTACGGGAAGGATAAAGGACCGCACGGGTCTTGGGGATCGAACTGTCGTAACCGTCCCTTAAACACCCATCAACATGCAGGACGCGTCGGTACGGAGTTTGTGCAATCGCGAAAGTGCGCTGTCATACATGTACTTTACACAATAATGTCTTATCCCGCAGACCAAAGTGCTTCTGCTATTGATTACGCTTGTGGCAAACTCACGTTAAATGTGCTCAGGGAAAATCGGATTGTTGGGTGAAGAGAGACGGTTATGATGGTTTGCTCACCCAGACAGACTGGTATTGTCCTTTAGGGTTCCACTGCCACACTCATCGCTGTCTATTTCGCTGATCGGCCGGTTTCATAATCAGAAAAGAGCTTGCTTAGAAATACATATGACCTCTCCTTTCAGCGGCTGTTCCTGCCGACCATGCCAGAAGATCACACGAGTGAAGCTCATAAATTGCTTCTCAGCAAAGAGGGAAGGTTACAAATGTTTCGTAAGTACATAACCGGCGGACATAGTTTTGATCCTAGCGCTGGTTACAGTGGCTCACCTGTATTTTTATACTGTCTCTATCGTTTATATGCAGGTTGTGCCAATGGACATGTTATCTTTGTGGGCGACGTAAGATATGATCTGTACAATTATTTCAAGTCATTCAGGTCAGTTGATTTGTGAGTTTGGGTTATTTATTATTCGTTTGTCTTTCTGAACTTGTGTTGTCTGACAGTGTGGAAAGCCTATGGCCGTGTCAAAATGCGCAGACTGTGGCATAACAGTGGGCGGGCATAATCACTCCCCAGTAGTCGGCTTCCAACGCGCGGAAAGGTGGCAGACACATGCAACACACCTGCAACTTATTTATTGTTATGTTGGTGTTTTTGTTTTTTTACTGAAGACTGACCCGTGTGCATTATTCCGTGTACAAAGCCTGGGAGATCAGACTCGGACGGGACACGTGTTAGGAGAGCCCCGTCAGAGATCGGAGGCCCCGGAACGACAGATGAGCCCCGCCCAGACCTGCGTCCTGCGTATGCTGACCCACCTGGCGATGCTGCAGGGGGCCAGTAAGAACCGCGAGGTGAGAAGGGGCCGGACGTTTGGTGGAATCGTTTTTCAAACGAACACGAACACCAACAAGAGGATCCACTCGATGTTGGAGCTTTTGCGTTGGTTGTCATGACATGTTGGCTTGTGTCTGTCAAAATCTGTACAAATTAGCATTTTCTTTAGTTTGTGTTTTTACCTGCACACATGCAGGGAAACCCTGTAATGTTTTTAAAGGCTTTTTATTATCGTTTTTGGATTATTGGTGCTTTACATGTATTGTTTATCTTTTTTCAGATTTTGCTGTTTATAAACCTGATTCTTATTTGTTAAAGGAACAATGCGCCACATTTCGTAGTTGGAAATGTTCTCTAAAACAAAGGAGCAGAGAAATCGGCAATCGTTCATATTTTTCCTTCAAGCGCTTTGTAACGTGGGTTCTGAAAGGCGCCTCATAAACAACGTTTTATTTCTATTCTCATTCTCTCAGGCTGTCCAGGGCATGGTCCACCCCGCCCCGCGTGACGTAGTGGCCTTCCTCTGGAGCCACCTGGAGCGGGACGTGGCCACGCTGGGACGCAGTCTGGACCTGAACGCAGACGACACCGCCGTGACCGCCCATTTGATTCTGGCTGCGTGCTCGGAGGCGACACCAGGTGACCGCTTGGGACGGGGATCGGCTGGGAGTCATTTTGGAGAGCCGGTGCTCTCCGGGTTGCGGTTCTGTTTGACCTACGGGTATAATGGTGTCCGGTTCTGCAGGGCCGTCGTGTCCGCCGTGTTTTGTGGCGGACCGGAACAGAACATCGTTGATGCGAAGCGACCTCATATGTTTCCACTGAGAGTACATCGACGTTTCTCGCTCAAAACGTTTTTCCTAAAAAACGTAGTGTTGTGGAAGCAAAGACTCCCGATTCTCACATGAAGAATCGATGTTTTTCCCCCCACCTCTAGTAACAATGTAGCATCCCTCATCAACAGTTCCCTGACATCAACAAAACCTAATCAAGGAACAACGACGTGACGTGTGTTTATGTGGTATCGTCCCTCGAAGGCTGGCGTGGAGCGAAACCAGATCTGACCAGCAGGCCGGGACGGGCAGAGTGGGAGATCCGTGTCTGTGTTTCTGTCATCGACCCGGTGCTTAAGGTAGTCAACACCTTAGGAGTCACCAAACACCTCGCGGACACCACCTACCGCTGTGCATACAGTCACCAACATACTCACAGCTTGCCATGGTTTGCATGGCAATGGGCGTACCCAGTACAGGAACAGCTGTTCCTTTACTGTAATAACCACCTTGTGTCACCAGGTGGTGCTGTTTCTCTGATTTGATATCGGTCGACTCTTTAATCTGTAAACGCTGTCCCCGTAGAATCTGAAGGAGAATCTGGCAGTAGCCCGGGAGAGGATCACTGCGGACGATACCCAGGTGGGGAGCCCCCTGATGAGGCTTCTCTACGGCGACCCCGGACCCCTGCTGTCTCTGCCCTCCGACGGCCCCACCGAGCGCTCGGCCTTCTGGAGCCTTCCCGAGACCGTGACGGTGGAGCGCTTCTCTCAGCTGGTCGGAGAGAACCACCGACGAAGCCAGCTGGCCCTGCTCGTCCTCTTCCTAGAGAAGGTACCCGCGTTGTTCTCACGGCTCGCGTGTCTCTGCCGCGGCTACGGCTCTGTGGCGTTCTTAAGAGACAAAACATTCAGACCTCAGGGAAAACACACCAAACGGTGCTGAGCGTTGGTGTGGCAAGCGGCAGCGTTTCAGCCAGTCAGAAAGATCCAGTGCAGTGACCGGTGTCTCACCAGAGATGGTGCCCTGACCATGGTTGGATCGTTTGTGGTTTTTGTGATCCTGTTTGAGGTCCATTAAAGACGACACGTTCCTTATTTCTACGTGTCTGTTATACTTGTCTCAGATATCCTGCATCAGGCAGTTGCAACATCTCCCCGAGCTGGCAGCTCTACAGTCGGACCTCCTGAGAACCTTTCCCCTGGCCTCCTCGGACACAAAATCCCGGAGCATTGCCGATATGTTGCATCGGTTACCGGCAGGTAACATCAGCCGAACATCTAATTGTACAACGGTCACCAATGACTTACAAACCCACATTATAACGCTTTATTTTGTTGGACACCAGGACACCAGAGCAAGGTGGTCTCGCAGCGTGTGAGGAGATTCATCGACGTGTGGAACCGTCTTAGACTGGAAATGGCCCACAACCGTAAGCACTCACCAGCAACACCATTCTGGACCACATATTTGTGATATAGGCTGCGACGGTAGAACCCTCACCGCTATGTGTGTATGTTGAGCAGCGGAACTCGGTTTGGAGGCGAAGCTGTGTGAGAAACCGCTCACGACCGACAGCTCCGGGGACTACCTGGTACCCGGGCGCAGAGGACCAGGGTCCTGCCTTCGAAACCTGGTGGACTTCCTGTCCAGCACACACAACAGTCTGGTGACGGGGGCCCGGAAGATCAACAACCAGGAGCACAGGTGTGTGCGATGGCAACTCCTAAAGGCTTTGTTCATCCCAAGTGAAGATGTGGAGATTCAGACCACAGAACACCGTTTAACTTTTCTCCTATACCTAACCCACTAAGGAAGGCCCTCTGTGATTGGCTAATGCAATCACTGCAAACAAGCAGTCTCAGCATTAGAAAAAAAGGTCGCCAAAAACCAATGTCATGTAGTGAAAATACATTTGGTTTATGTTCCAGAAGGCTCGTTTATTTTCTATTGTGAGACTGATAAATTGACGTAGGCCTAATCTGTTGTCTCTGAAAACCTTCAACACAACTGATAAATGAAATCATGATTCAATGATGCCTCGTAATGCTGGCAATCTGTTGACGTATTGATTTATACGTTATTAGAACACAGACAAAGTACAACCAAACTTTCTTTTACGAATCACATATCTGCCATCTTACTAGGCTCTGTACTAATAGAAATGTGGGATTTGCAGATCATTTCAATAGTTTAAAGCCCTTTTATGATAAATAAAGAGATGAATCCATGATTATTTTCTTCTTTTCCCGTCTTTCCAGTGAATACAGTGTACAACTGGAGGGAATATCCGACACTCAGCTTGCCCTCTGTCACCCAGAGAGGCAACTACTCCCCCTGGTGCTCTCCCACTGCCACTACACCCTAAGGGAAGGACAGGAGACAGATCGCAGTTACGACTTCAGAGGGATCCAAACCCAGCTGGCTCGCCGCTTCCTGGCTGGTAAACCACTGATCCAAGCGGTGAGAATGCAGTCCAATTAAGTCGAACATATAGGAGGCAAATTCTATGTGACGCCTGGCATTTTAAACAACTGAACATATCTATTTTGGTCATAATTAGGACACTGAAAGATTCCTGAACAGACACCTGCAGGATTTCTCAGTCGTGCTGTCAGAAGTTAGGATGAAGATCCCTCAGGTGAGACTAACGTGGGGTTGTGATGACTAAACGTTGTTGTCTGGGAAGAGAACTCACCCTGTCCATGTTGGGACAAGGGTTAAATACCTACAATGGTTACAGGATAATCAGAATAAACAGAATAAACAGCGACGCAGAAGGAGTTTACCACCGCTGATATCCATTGTTTTCCAATGACATCTTGGAGTGGTTCATTCCACTTATACCACAGTTAACGATGATAGGATTTGTTTCGTTCATCTTCAAAAATAGTTTTATCAACTTTAATCAGTTGAAATAAAAATATGCTTTGGTGGCGCTTTGAGTATATTGTTTATATGTTCATAGTTGTGTTAGACCGTTGATGAATTCGTAGCGCCTTGATTCAGAACTGTCAAAAGGCCAAGGTGTCCCGTTACTGAAAAGATAATGCACACTATTGGAGCGTTAGTGACCTGTAAGGTTCAGATATTTAACAATCAGCGGGTTAAACGTCTTTTGACTCCAAGCTGAACGTTTCTGGGTTTGATCCCCATGTACGCTCTCCCTTGAACAAGATGTAAACCCTACCAGCTCTTTAACGACATGTATCTCAAGTCCCTTGTAAGTCACTTTGAGTAAGGGCGTCCGCTAAAGGAGCTTCAAACTGGAGTATGTTTCAGTCAGGTGTTTGTTCCCGTTGGCGATTGCTTCATCTTTCGTTGTCTGGCTCCAGAATCCCCTCAAGGGCTCGGTGTGCGTCGCGGTGCGGAGCGTGCTGCGCTCCTACACCGACGTGTGCGACACCGTGTTCGTGGTGGAGATCGCCCTGCGTCTGCTGGGCAAGACGGGCGGGGAGCCCCAGGGACCCCTCATGAACTACCTCACCGAGTCCCTGAAGTTCGGCTCCCAGATCTCCAGCAGCGTGGCCAAGGTAGGAAAAAACCCTGAAGAAAATCCCCAACGCTCGTCGTGCATTTTTATCATCATCATCAGCTTCTTCATCATCGTCATCATCTTCTTCTTCATCATCACCTTCATCATCATCTCCTTTTCTTTTTCTCATATCCCTGCTCCCAGTAATCCCAAATCAAATTGATATTCATGAAGGAATTTGACGAAGACATGAAAGGGTTTTACGCTGTCAAGCTCTGGGAAATGTGAAGTTTCCTTAATCCTTTTTAATCCGTTGAACTTCTTCTTATTTTTGTTTCATTGCAGGCGCTGGGAGAGAGCAGACTGGAGCACAGTGTGTTCACCTGGCAACTCCTGACCTGCTGGAGGTCCGAGCTCAGGCTGAAGAACAAGCAGGTTGGCTTTCAGGTGTCCACTGAAAGAATGCATTTAAGAAGCACTGGCCATCAATTCTTCCTCACATTCTTGGACTGTATGCTGTCACCTCGGAAAGACATTCCAAGAGTGTGGATTAGCAGCGAGGCTACAGCTGAGGCTAACGTTACCCTAGTGGTTAAGATTACAGTATGGTGCTATTTACTGATGACTGCTGTTTGCTAGAGTATGTTAGCAGCAATGTACATCCAAATCTCAACATTTATTAAAAATGTGAGTATTACTTATTTTTTCATCATCATTTAGTCATTTAGTGCTTCTTGAAAACCACCAAATTTAACTAAGAGGAGTTAATTAACTAAAATAGCTTTTTCTTTGGTAAGAAGAGTTATTTTAGACTTTAAAAAAACAACCGAACGAGACTCCATGGAGAGGAACTCTTTGGTCTGATATGTTTTAGTCACTCTTCACGGTGAGGTTGACCCCAGCATGATGCCAGGTCCTGACCCCCAGGGCCGCGAGGGGGCCAGCAGTCTGGCTGGTTTATCTATGGAAAGTGTGGCGCCCAGGCCCCCCGCACACAGCAGGGGGACCCCAGTGTCTGACCCCTGTATGGAAGGAAAATAGTTTGAATTCACCACGACCACAATATGAGATGTGATGGGCTTTCATGTGGGCTTTGTGTGACTATAATTGTTATTATTATGTGGGTTAAACAGTTTTCCGATGACGCTCCTCACCATCCCTTAAAGGGGGGTCCCTCTAGTGCGTTCCGCCTCAGGGTCTTCCTTGATCATTAAGGTTTTCCACGCTCTTCGGGGGGGAAAGGGCTTAGGGGGTGTCCTCAAACGTGAGTCTGTCATTAAGGGCTAAACAAAGTTGACCTTATTGAATCCTGTGTCTAAGATACTCTGATTGTCTCATGTCTTCGTAGGACCCATTCCCGGGACTGCGTTCAGAGTTCTGCGAGAGGCTGACGACGGAGGAGAGAAGGGGACTGAATGGGTTCCTTACCTCGGCCGATACAGGGAGCTTCTCCCTGGAGCTGCACGAGATCCTCCTGCTGAAGACCAGTGGCTCCGTGCCGGACCAGGAGTACCGCCCCCACTGGGAGTAAGACACTTCAGATTCAATCAACCACCGGCTCGAGAAGTCATGTGGAATTTAATTATGTTTTTCTTCTAGGTTGCATACAATCGTGTGTGTGTGTGTGTGTGTGTGTGTGCGCGTGATAAGTTGAAGCAACACACAATCAGTCGATGTTTTTGACCAGAAGTCCTTGTTTTCATCATGCTAGTTGAATTGCTTTTATAGAAAGAATGAAAACAGAACTTTCGGAACTCTAGACGGAACTTAAATCAAATCAGAACAAAATAACATTTGGTTGGCAAACCATAAAACGAGACAACGCTAGTGGTTTGAATACAACCAAAGATTTGAATACATTGAGGAAAATCATACTCACAGACACTAAGACAAATAATAACAACAATAAGGAGTACAGGAAATCATTTATCAGAAAATAACCACCACAGGGCCTGCTCCTATCGCACTATGTTACTTTGAAGCGATGACTTTACTCCCACTCTTTCTTGTGGTTGTGTTAAAGCTCAGAAACGCCCTGGAACAGCCACAGAAGTGTGCCTTTTGTCAGCCTAAAGGATTACTGCTGTGGTTTGAAGGAATTCAATGAGAGAGCCCTTTCAATCACAGAGGAGTGTGTAGGTCTTGTCCAGCAAGGCCCCCTAGGGAGTTGAGCTCCTTTTGCTTCCTAGGGTCAGAGCATGACCTCCTCCCCAGCCCCCCCTTGAAGCCGTCCATCCATCAAGGGAACGGTGCTTAAGTGAAGCCCCCCTCTCCCACAGCCACAGGTCATCTGTGTTGAGCCAGCATCTGGCCCAGTGAAGAGGGAGGCATGTGGGAAGAAAGCAGTGCGGTGCTAACTGTTGCATCTCCTTCTCCTCCCCCCCCACTCCCTACTGACTCCAGCATCAGGTCCACTCTGGAGTCCCATTTGGAGCAGAAGAATCTTCCAGCGCTCCAGGGACTCGACCAGCTACCAGAGGACATCACTCTGGCGAAAGGGGCTGATGTGTGGAAGATGGCTGTGGAGTTTAAAAGAGGATAGCATCGTAGCATCGTACATCTGAAGAATTGTATTCCATTTTAAGGTCCACACACTAGCTTTGATAATGTTGGACATGATTTATTTTTCAACTCAGGAACTCGGGGCCAATCTTGTGTTTTATGTCGCCTAGCCCTAGGGACCACAGCCCTTTAAGAGCTGCTTCTTCTTTACTTAAATGTTGGGATGTTTTTATATGATTAGCAAATTACTCAAAATGATTAATTATCAAAATGTATGAGACTTCCTTTTTGACATGTTGCAGCCTATTGCCAATCTTTTACAATTTATGTAAATGAATATAGAAACCTGTGATTGCATCTTCTAATAAATCAATAAACCGATAGAAGTAAAAAAAACACTTGCACTTTTCTGATTATTGCTCCTTTTTGTTCAGTTCAACCAAACGTCACAAGTCAAGCCACGCCCCCTTCAACGGTGCCTCTTTAAAGGCAGTTTCTCTCCGCCAATCACGTCCTCCACAATATACACAGTGCACGTTTTCGACCAATCACGGCTCTCGAGGGGAGGAGCTTCCCGTCCCGTTGCACCGTGAAGATGTTGCTGCGACGTCACTAGGGAGGTTATAAATGTATGTGGTGACCAGCGGCTGCACGGAGGAAGACTTTTATCGAGCAAGGAAGAGGATTGTGTTAATATTTGTTGTGCGTGTGTTGAGTTTATTGTGTTTATTGAGCGATGCTGTCGACGTCTATTCATCGTGAGTACCTGAGCCTGTTGTTGTGATGTCGGAGGAAGAAGAGATTTTAACTAATCTGGTGTTGGGATGAGGATGAGGATGAGAATGAGGATGAGGATGGTTTAACCAAAGACTTGTTTACTAAGCAGGGTTGGCTGTGAATGATGAGGAGTGAATACATGACGTATATGATGCAGGTAACTAAACAACATAAAGGTGACTGACGTAAGGTTCATCCGGTTTACATCGATCCGTTGAAGTGATGCTTTATGATATCAATTTAATTGAAGATTATTATTATTAGGTAGTCGCCAAATGTCACGATTTGGTTGAATGTTTCCTGGTGAGATCACATCTCCTCCTGGCCTTGTGTTTTCTAGAGAAAGCAGGACAGAACACACACCTCAGGATCAGCTTTATACTTCTTATACCATATAATATACCATATAATATAAATCTCATGTATATGATAACTATAATCCAGACCTTATAATACAGACGTGCACGACTTCGCTGTCTGAGTCAGTCTTGCTCATGTGATATTTATCTTAATGATCTATTATTTATTATTATTTATCTAATTATTATTTATCGTAATGTAAAGACGTCTAACGTTACTTCAGTCATCATCCTGTTGTGATATCTTGCATTTAAACCCCTTAATGGAAAGATGTGTAACGTTAGTTCTGTCGCCATGCCGTCCTGCAGAGAGTGTGTTGTTGGTCGCCAGGGAAACAAACGGGGAAAGTGACTTATTTACCCTGCTGTGTCTCATGGTCTCTGTCTGTCTGTCTGTCTGTCTGTCTGTCTGTCTGTCTGTCTGTCTGTCTGTGTGTGAGAATCTCTCGCTGTCTGTCTGTCTCGCTCTGTTTTGTTTTCTCCTATTTATCTCTTATCTGTTTCTGTCTGTCTGTCTGACTGTCTCTCTCCCCCTCTCCCTCCCTCCCTGCAGGCACTTGAAAGATGATGCATACGTCCACCCGCAGCCCCACGTCCATCTCCAGCGTGGGACCAGGAGACGCTCTGGACCTGAGCCTCACCGGCTCCCAGCTCTCGGTGGCCAAGAGGCCCAGCAGTGCCTCTCCCGGGAAGTACTTCTCCCGCTCGGTGTCGGTGTCTGTGGCCACGGACAGCAAAGGGAAACGCAACACGCTGGTGAGCAGAACGCTGCTGTGTATCCGAGGGCGTGGGGACTCGGGTTAGAAATGATTAAGAGAAGAAAAGAACGATAATGTTGTGTTAATCTCAGCCGAGGTGACTGAGTTCGTGTCAGTTGGTAAGGAACATTGTGCACGCGCTACTGAATACCCTTTGTCACGTACGATGATGAGATAGAAGGATGAATAAGATGGCTCGTTATTCATTGACAAAGGCAGAATCAACGTTTAACAGCAGTCGCAGTGGACAGAGCACAAAGTCATATTAAGATAAAATCGATACAGACAAGACTTCAGTATGTACGATAATGTGAAATAAAATATGTACAATATAGTGCCTCTAAGTTAGGTGAGGTAGTACTTTGCTTTTACCTCAGTCAAGCCTATTCGAACTGCCATTCTTTGAGTGGAAGATGTTGCTAGATGTTCATGAATGTGTGTGTGTGTACTCCTCAGAGTGAGGCTAGCATGCTAGATGTTCATGAATGTGTGTGTGCGCTCCTCAGAGTGATGCTAGCATGCTAGATGTTCATGAATGTGTGTGTGTGCGCTCCTCAGAGTGATGCTAGCATGCTAGATGTTCATGACTGTGTGTGTGTGTGTGTGTGTGTGCTCCTCAGAGTGATGCTAGCATGCTAGGTGTTCATGAATGTGTATGTGTGTGTGTGTACTCCTCAGAGTGATGCTAGCTTCGGTGGCTCCCGCTCCATCAAGAACCTGCGGCGGTCCAACAGTACGACGCAGGTCAACCAGCAGGCGAACATCAGCTTAAGGTATGAACACACACACACACACACACGCACACGCACACTCACACACTCGCACACAGACACACTCGCACACGCACACAAAGATCTGTGCATTTAAATAACTCAAACACCCTTAAGTCTCACGCTCCCTGCAGCACATTACATTGTGGTGATATTTAGTTAATAAAGTGCTTATAGCCGTAGAATAATGAAGATAGAATTGGATTCTCCCATCTCCCCGGACT
>OMKX01056162.1:0-16860 GCA_900302425.1 Brosme brosme
GTAACTCTGCCATCACTGAATCCTACCCATTTGTCTCTGTGCCTCTGTGTCTTCCAACGAGGTCATTGTATTTGTCCTCTTTCTGGCACCCCCACGGAGCGTGTTATAATAGCAGGGGAGGCTGATTTATCAGGCAGTTTGAAAATCGATGCAAAACAATAATTCAGTTCCACCTCCCTGCTCTGTGGTTTGGTGCATTAGCGATCACAGAAAGACAGATAGTCCATTTCACTTGCTTTACATATTGAGCGTTTTAGGTGCACCTCCAGGCTACAGTCTAGACCGACGTGATGGTGAAATGTTACGTTAGCGGAGGAGAAGATACACAACTCTCTCTGTCTCCATCTATTTTACAGCACTTGTGTTTATTCCGTCTATTTGCCACAAGGGCGGACAAAAGCAACAAACACAAACAAGCACTCCGGCAGTCCCCTAAAGGACAGTATATTTGCTGTGATTATGCTGTTATGCTACGCTAATAGGTAACGAGGCACAGACAGACTTCTGGGTATCGTTAGCATAATAGAGCCTGACATCCTGGTCAAATAGAAGGATGCACTAGGTGGTTTCATTGTCCCTCTTTTCCTCCTGCAGGGAGACTTTTTACTGCGATGCCCAGGACACAGTATTGAGTAAGCATCTGGAATGAGCCATTGGCCCTCTAACAGAAATCCATGTACCACAGACGGTGGTGTAAGCCTGCGCAGGGGGGCATGTCCACACAGGGAACCTAACTGACTCTGGCTTCTTCTAAAAGACGAATATGCCTCATGCAAGGGGATGAGGCTGTCTCCAGAACTAGGTGATGTGATATATGAAATGGTAAAATAATACTACAATCTCAAAAGAGATTCTCACTTTGAAGATTATTGGATCACCAGGAGGTTGTTTGTAGTGAGTTTCTGCTGTTTACTATTTTCCGCATGAATACATTTGCAGGCATTCCCTTTGAAAAGCAACATCCTGTGAATCCTGTGAAGGTCACTGTTTCAATGTGGACTCTTGCTCGTGTTCCTATTACGGAGAATATGGAAAACAAGCTTCCATTTCCAAGTGGAACTCGTACGAACATGTTCCACTTCAAACCTGTGTGTTACTTGGTGTTACTGGAGGTGACTGAGCTAGCCAACATCTTAACTATTTTCTATCATTAGTTCCGTAGTTTATACCAATTGACTTCGAGCTCTGGAAAGGCGGTTGAAAAGGAAACTTGGATTACAAACTCCAATTAAGCTTGAAATGCTTTTAGTTTTCAGTAAAACTTTGAACAGCAGTGGTATCACGTGATGCTGAAATGGACTATACATTTTCCCGGATATCTTTCTTTCATCAAATTATTTTTCTTATCTTTATCTTTCCTTTTTCTTTATATTTCTGTCAGTATGCTATATATGTCATGGCATGTTTTACAACTAATTTGCAATTCCACGTCATATCTCTTGCATGAAACGGATATTGTATGACCCTTTATTTCCCAGCCCTTAAGGGGTAAAGCTTTCACGTAATATGGGAATTGAGATATTCCTTTCCAAGGTCAGTCCGACAGGAAACAGCACCTCATTCCCTTCCTTCCCTTATTCTAATAAATGAGTGAACACAAACATTGTCTGATGTCGCTTTGAAGCAAATATGTGATATAGGATCAAATTAATATTTAAATCCAGATAGCACCCACCGTATGTAGGCTGGGGCAAAGCAAACATCACGCTTTGTACCAGTAGATTGAGAGATCTGGTGGCTCCCTTCAAATCTTCCAGCAAAAGACCCACAAGAAATTTTCAAAAGACAAATATAGAACTTCACACACACACACACACACACACACACACACACACACACACACACACACACACACACACACACACACACACACACACACACACACACACACACACACACACACACACACACACACACACACACAAACAGTGACACACACTGGGTTCCTCTTCCCAACCCACAGACATGCAGAGAGAGGGAGACAGACAGACGGACAGACAGAACGGTCAACTGGCCATGGGAGCCATGTCACGGTCTGGTTCACTCTACCCTCAAACCAACCCGTTATCTGGTGCTGCCGTCCAGCAGGGTGGTCTGTGTGTGTGGGCAGCCAGGGTCTGTGCCTACAGCTCCACTGCTGAATGGTGGCAGAGGCACTGTTGCTCTCTGCCAGTGAAGGGCCTTTTGTTTCAACAGGAACACAGGGCTCTCATACTCACACTCAGCACTCAGCACAATGAAACTGTTCAGGCTCTGGATCCAAAATGAGAGCCCTCGAGATATGTGGAGAGAGAATTGGGAAACTGATATAGAGGGAGACCAAAAGTACTGACCCATGGGGTTACCACTGGAAAACTAAACACTTGGCACTCACACACATACCAACACCAAACAAATAGACTTAAACAAAGTTATAAACGACGCATTCATCGTTTCAACTGTGAGTTTAAATAGAAAGTATTTCTGCAGTTCATGTCCCCCAAGAGTAGGAAGTAGGAGCAAATGTTTGATAGCAGCGACCTCTAGTGGAGAAACACATATCTTGCTCCTAAAAGGGAAATAGGCTTTGTTTATTACCGTCCTAAATACATGTAAGCAAAATATGGATATGCCTATGCTTTTGATAAAAAAAAAGGGCAGAGCAGTTAAGTTGAATGCAGCAATTTATTATTTGTTACAAAATACTTTTCAACGTGACATAATTCATTTGTTAGCCTGATTACATTTTTTTTGTAGGCCTAATATGGCAGATAAACTGTAGCCACCAGGCACATTTTTAATTACGAGTCAAGCATATTCTATAATTAAAGTATACATTATCCTTTCATTTCAACTCATGTTCCGTGTCATATATTTTATTTCCGCGTTAATGAAGCTTCTCCTGCTCCCCGTTTAAAGACCCCCAGAATTTTCAATCAAAAGCAACCTTGACTGCAAGTCATGACCTCAAAGGACTCTACCGCACTTTCAGGTTTAATTGGTGGGCGGAATAAGGTGGGCTATTGCTTGCTCCATTGCCTTCGGGTCCCCACGTAATTAAAGGTGGTGTTCAGCTCACCATGCATGTTCGTACACTCATGCTTAACACGGCCGTTGAAGTGACGTGCTGTCATGTGTGCGGATATAATAACTATTCCGTTATACGTTCGGCATGTGTGGAAATGAGCAGAGGGAAAACCCAACTTTTTCCCCAACCTGAATTGACATGAGGATCAATGAAGACGCAAACGTTTGTGTCTTTGCACATTGACTTAGAGTGACGTGTGCATTGAGCATGTAGGCCCCGCGAGAATAAGTAGCCTACATGTTTGTATATGGAGTTGCCCAATTGTCCGAATTTATTTGCTGAAAACCGATAAGAAAATGAATTTTATAATATTGTTGGGGGCTCTTTAGGGGCTCTTTAGTGAGTCTCACTAAAAATGATCAAACTTTTTCAATCACCATTGTTCGTCTCTTTCTAAAAGTATTCGATGATGGCAAAACAGGAGTCCGCCCTTATTCCAACATTGTGAAATGAAACTTACTCATGTGTGCTTTCAAAAGCTCGTGTCGGCTAAAGGCCATTTCACAGCCAGAGCATTTGTGCGGTTTCTCCCCCGTGTGGGTCAGGCTGTGTCTTTTCAGAGCCGCGGCACTCTTGAACCCCTTATCGCAGGCGGTACACTGATAGGGTTTCTCCCCCGAGTGCATCCTCATGTGAACGGTGAGGTAGCAGGACTGGACGAAGCCCTTTCCGCATTCCTGACACTTAAACGGCCTTTCACCCGTATGATAGCGGACGTGTCGTTTCAGCTCGGACGCCAATCTGAAACACTTCACGCAGTCTTTGCACGGAAAAGGCCTCTCCTTCGTGTGCGTCAAGTCGTGTCTCGTCAGCGAGCTGGCGCTTCGGAACAGCTTGTCACAGTGAGCGCAGGGATAGCGCACCCCAGTGTGCACCTTGGCCACGTGAAGGTCCAAGCTCTGTTTATGCGCGTAGGTCTTTCCACAGTGCTCACAGATTAAGTGCTTGTCGTCCACGGCACTGTGACGACAAAGGCGGTGTATTTTCAGGGCCGAGTTGGTCCTGCAGGCCTGCCCGCAGTCCCAGCACAGGAACGGGGACTCCTTGGTGTGAGTTCGGTCGTGCAGTTTGAGGCCGGACGCAAAAAAGAACGCTTTGGGGCACTTTGGGCATTTGAAGGGGAGGTCGCTCGTGTGAACTCTCTCGTGCCTGATCAGACTCTTCAGGCCTGGGTAAACCCGATCGCAAAACGTGCAAGGGAATGGGCCGTGGAACTGGTGTACCTTGACGTAGTGGGCGTTGACCTCCATGACGCCATTTAAAGTCTGATCACACATTGTGCACTGGCGGGGCTTGTGGGTTTCTTTGTGTGTTTCAAGTCTCATTATGTCTGGGAAGGAAATGTCACACTCGGTGCAATGAAAAGCAGATTCTGCTTGTTTTGACTTGTTTTGATTGCCCTTATTCTCCTTCAATGTCGTATACTTCTGAACAGCAGCATCTGCCTCCGCTGATGTCATTTTCTGAACTTTGCATTCCATCACTATGTGCTTTCTCAATGAACATATGGACCTACACTTTGCCCCGCAGTTTGGACAGAGAAAGGGGGGCTTCTTTAATCGTTCGGGGGTTGCCGTTACCGCTGCAACACAAGGTGTAGAGTTTGTTTGTTTCGCCTCTGTGGTTTTGATCAGCTGTTGCTCTTTATTTGTGCAGTTATTACCTTCGAAAGGAGCTGCTTCATTGAGCATATCAAGGATGGGCTCGATGCCTTCAACAGCCGGTGCTGATGCCTGGCGGGTATGGTTTTGTTTCACTTGGCATTTGTCCTCCTCAAATGCGTCGCTCCCTTGTAGCGGTGTTGATTCAATTCTTTCCATAATTGTTTTGTCCTTGGGGACTGCTTGATTTGGCTGGATGGTATTTTGCACAGCAGCGGAAGGAATTTCCTTCCCAGGTGAAGAACACTCTTGCCGAGTTATTGGACACACCTCTTCACGGCTCCTCAGACTTTGGGTACCTTGGAGAGTGCTCTGACAGGTGCCAAGTGGAGGAAGTGCCGTCTCCACCTGGTCACTCATCTCCAAAGGCTGAGCTGAGCTTGCAGAACCGTGGCTTAGGTTATCGGCGGTTCGGTCCTCTGGTGTCTGTGGCGATTCCACTCCTGGTTTGAGTCCAGCGCTGCGACAATTTCTTAACTTGTGTATCTTCAGGTCGTATTGGAACTGAAAGCTTTTTTTACACTGAGGGCACTGGAATGGTCGCTCCCCGGTGTGTGTTCGCTGATGTCTTCTCATATCTGATGAGCGGCTGATTATTTTGCCGCAGGTCGGACACGTCTTGCTAGCTTCGGACTCGGTTTTTCGCTTTCTCCTTAAAGAGCTCGTCATCTTGTGACCTCTTTTTTGTCGGGCTGTTCTTATCCAATGGTCGGCCATGTTAAATGCCGGTGCCACATTTGACATGCATGTGTTTCTGAGGTGTTCATTTGCAGGAGTACATTCCATGGTCTTCACTGCAATCTCTTCTTCCATTTCAACACAGGCGGAGCTCTGTCCCTCACTTGTGGAATCCCCATCCGCTCTTACACAGAGTTGAACCTTCTCATCTTCTTCAATTTTTATCGCTGGGGGCGTGTCTTCCTCAGAAGGCTGGGCTGCAGTGTGGCCTATATATTTAGACACTTTAATATCACATCCCAAATATAACTCTACAGCGCGAGGATCCAGAACAACACAAAGTCTGCGTGTAAGCACCATCTTCTGTATATTGCAAGCAACATCCTTTTGACTATTCACTTTGACTGTAATGGGCTGAATGGTTACACAGTCTCCTCCACTCATTTTGTCTTTTGTGTCAAATCCCATCTTTGCATTTTCTGCAGTTGCCGTATCAACTGTCTGTTCTCTGCTAGATGTGTCCCTGTAATCTTCCAACATATTCGCTTTTAAAAGAGTCTCTTCCTCGGTGAGGATTGTCTCCAGGGAGTGGAGAGGTGGAGCCATGGAAACACTGTCTCCAGTATGCAGAACATCTGGAATATCGAAACAGAAACAGCTTAGCAAAGATGTTAACACATGGCAAACGTTGAGATGTTGACTGTCGAAGTTTTGCTGCAGGATTTAGAAATAGGAACAACACTATTAACGATATGGGTTACTGATCGCTCTGACAGAAGTCTGGTTGGACATAGTTTTAAAGCAATTCCATCAACAGTATTCCTCCCACCATTTGGAGAATGCTACATTGGCCACGCTCCAATTGCTGAAAACACAAGAACCCGCTGCCTTTCCATCTGCACTGTCCCATGCGGTGATCCCGGCAAGTCGATTTCAAGCAGCACAATATCCCAACATACATTTCTGCTCAGTCAGATCACACTCAAAAGTAACTGACAACTTTAGTGACATCGATGCAAAGTTTGGGATATTGGAGGACAAGTCAATCCAAATGCAACCAACATCATCCTCATCATCAGCTCCATGTAACACACTATTTACGATATATAATAATATGATAGATGATTACCATTATTGCTGGGTTTAATGCAGTCTTTTTGGTGTTCCAGGAGGGATTTTAGCTCTTGGGGAAGTGGACATGCCACACATTCTGCCAGAACAGAGGGAGCACTGCCAAGCATATTGGCCACCTGGTCAGGAAAAACAAACCTTCATTTCAGTAAATGATGGGATTTAATCACACATGAGACCACATTTGATTGCCGGCAGTGTCCACAGAGTACAACCCAACCAACCTAGAACTCAATCAACCATGGATGTTTTTTTTTATCCTGCAAAACATTTTGGTCTAAACAAAAGTAATGGCTTCAGTGAAAAGGTTAGGTAATGCTGGTCTAAATGTGCAATGTAAATAATAAATAATGATATGAGCTTTTCTCTTTTATGGCGTAGACAAATTGTGCTTCAGTCCATTTCATAGCGGAGCATAATCAGTGTAGACTGACATTGCCCGGCCTTTTTATTGTGGTCCAAGTCAAACATTTATTTTCTATAGCTTCTTTTCTATGCCTTGTTTTATACATTACCTGTTGAAGATTTGGCACCACTAGTAGTCTCTCAAGCGCCACAAGGAACTTCATCACAAGCAACTCTACAGCTTTGCAATATTTTGGCCCATATTTCTGGGGGAAAACATTCTGAAATTGGGAGAGTCGGTTGGTGGGTATCAATTCGATGTTAAATGGTTTTCAACACAAAAAGTTAAGAGAAATGTTTTTCAATTGTAATCTCATTTAGGCCTACACACCACTTACCTGGTAAAAGTGTTGCCTGTTATCTGGGTCCGTAATCAGTCTTTGAATAAGACTAATAAGCAAGTTCGGTCCACTCATTCCAGCTGCTGAATTGTTTACCTGTGAGACACAAATTGTATGATAGCGGACACAACAAATTGACGACTGTGCTTATGAACAATGTGTCTAAGACTTACCTCTTTGCTCAACAATGAACTGAGTGTCTGCATTCTGTCCAAATGTGGCTGAAGGGTGTTCATGTCGATAGTTTGACCAGGGCGGCACAAATCAAGTACGAGCTATATGCAGAAGAAACAAGGATTTTAAGAAAACCTTTGAACGAAATAAGTAGGGCACAGAGGTTGTATATTGGAAATAGTATACCAGAATGTTGTATTCATCACCTGTGCTTGAAAGTTAAAACACAACAAACACCTCTGTCTGCAATTAAGAAGTCCAGGGACAATTTCAGTCATCTCTGTAATTAGATGGTCCAAAAGCCCATAGTTTGTCACAATCCTGTGCTGGACAGTCTGCCATATGGCTGCTGAGACCAGCCTGAGTGGTGGGACCAGCACACGCAGACAGGGGAATGGGGTACCTGAAAAAATAAATAACAATAAGTAACATCAGGTGTGGTATAACTATATAACACATTTGGAAATATTAAAGCATGTGAAAAGGTTCGACAAAGTAAAAGGGAGATCAGGCCATGACGATGCTGACGTCATCTCATAAAACAACTTAAAAGACATCATTCAAGGACAATGTCGTTTACCTTTGCTTACGGATGTCGGTGCCATCTCTTTTATCAAAGTTCATGAGCTCTCCTCTGTAAATATTAATAATGATACGACCAGGAAGCTCTCAATCCAAGGAAGTAATTCTAAAAGTTCCGGAGTCGGACACATTTAGCGGAGACACCGGAAGTACCCAGCGGTAGCCGCAGTCAGTCAGAAGTTGACTCAATGGGCAGGGTCCCTGATGCCTGGCAATCCACAAACACACTACACAGTTTGCTCTACAGATTTAAATGAGCACTAAACAAGGGATCCCCTCCACCCACCGCACCCACAGGTTTGTTAGTTTGGTGTTTTAATACGGGTGCCGCTGGGTGTCATGCATTTACGTGTTCGCTTACAATTGGGTGGCTTTATATCGATCGGTCTGGTCTTACCGCTTACTTATCTGGCCGTGTGACCTCCACTCGGTCAGAAACTACGCTGGCAACTACTACTGTCATCTTCTGCAACGGACTGGCTTACCGTTCCGCTGAACCGTTGTCCATATGTGTCCTCTACAGCTGAGGACATTTATTTTTGTAGCCTGGGTGGTGGGCTACATTGCATTTTTACTGTCAATGCGGAGGATGTGGACGGGGAAGTATGTGAGGAGCCCCCTGGCCCGGTCCATGCTTACCAACATGGTGAGCGACATGGAAGAAGCCGGCGTTGAAACACAAGAGGTATCTGCTATTACAGAAACAGAAAAAAAGATGATATTACACTGCCTGCACTATCTTATGTCACTCTCAAAACATTGCCTTAATTCCAGCCATAGCTATTTTCTTTTCCATAGCATGCAGACATTCATTTTGAACCTTCATATCTCTCTCCCTCTCCCTCTCCCTCTCTGTCTCTAGTGGTACCAGTGCTCTACCGACCTGCTGGGGGAAACGGTCCGGCCGCTCTTCATCCAGAGTCACCTGGACTCTGACACCCAGGCGTTTCTCAAGCACAGCGTCGACAAGTCCGGCTGGCTGTTCACCCAGCTCTACCACTCGTTCATGTCAACCGTCCTTAGCCCAGTGGTCTCTCGCACCTCCATCAACGGGTCAGTTTTCGGTCCGAAATGTTTAGCGGATACTTGACCCAGAGTGAGGTCCCGACCCCGAGGTTGGGAACCCCTGGTCTAGCCCCTCCCTGTGTGCTTCCATGGCTGACCCTTCTGCCCTCTCTCAGGCTGCTGAGCAGGGGCTCCATGTTCGTGTTCTCCCCCGATCAGTTCCGCCGACTGCTCCGGATCTCTCCCGAGTGGCGTGCCGACAGACTGCTGGATCTTGGCGCCGGCGATGGGGGGGTTACCGAGGTGATGGGAGCGCATTTCCGAGAGGTCTATGCCACGGAGGTGTCGCTCCCGATGAAATGGCACCTTCAGAGGAAGAATTATAAGTAGGTGTGCTTCTGGGGGCTTTTGCTACTGTGGCATGATTCGTTTTAGAAGAAGGGTGGCGGCACACTATTGCCAGAGATTTATAGTTCATAGTTGATATAGTGCATGGTTTAACACAAATGTTTATATGGGGGTAAATTACAGCAACTCCTTAATCTCTCTGTGCATTTGTGCTTATTTCTGTGTCACATTCTTTCTCTATCTCTCACTGCTTGTCATTTTCAGAGTGCTGGCTGTGGAGGAGTGGGAGCGTACCGGTTTCCAGTATGACCTGATCAGCTGCCTGAACCTGCTAGACCGCTGTGAAACTCCTATGGATGTCCTCAAGGGAATGCAGCGCTCCCTGGTGCCGGGTACAGGGAGGGTCCTCCTGGCTGCGGTGCTGCCCTTCCAGCCCTATGTGGAGATAGGTATGTGGCATATCCCCATTGATGGAACCAGGAGGAAAGACTGTTAAGTAAAGGCAGCATGGCTCTATTTTGTGGCTGGAGCTAAATCATGACAGGAGCATTGTTGATACGTTAGAAAAAATATGTTTGCACGGTCTTCTTTTTTCTTTACCCAAGGAGGGCGATGGCAACGTCCCAAAGAGCGCCTGCAAGTGAAGGGGAAAACGTGGGAGGAGCAAGTGACCAGCATGTCCAATGACGTGTTCCGGGAGGCGGGGCTAGAGGTGGAGGCGGTGACTCGCCTGCCGTATCTCTGTGAAGGGGACATGTATAAGGATTACTACGTCCTGGACGACGCTGTGTTCGTTCTCAAGGCTTCGGCTAAGCAGTGAAGAACATCCCCTTGTTTACCAATGGGCTCAAAATGACTGAGGCTGTTTTTGTGGGCTTTTTGTTAGTGCCAATTTAAGTGTTTTGGCCAAAAATAATAGGTGTACAGTGTATTAATAGTTATTTGTTTTGAACAAACTGGTGAGTCAGGTTTACAGCTCAGGTAGCGCCTTCATTTACCAGCCATCAGCCAGAATATGTGACCTCTTAATTTTTAATCAAAATATTATATCTGAATGGCAGTTTGCCACAACATATACAGTACTAGGTTATTGGATAAGACATATCACTGTGATATGGAAGTCTTTTGTAAAAATGTGTTAGAGTACATTTATGATTCACAAGATCTTAATGTGTATACTGTATTACTAATGGAGAGTAGTCCATCATTTAGTTTACATATTGTGTAAACTATATGACCAATACATTCCAGTGCAGAATGCAAAGGATGAATTGGATGTTACTGGCTTTAATTTGTTGGGTACATTTTCTTTCTGCAAAAATGCTTACTTGATAGTGACGATAAAAGCAATATTAAGCAGATATTAAGCCAATAATGTGCATCATGCGCCATTACACAAATGTATAATAATCATGTGCCACATTAAATATTGTTTTTATTGTACTGAATTGGTTTCCGTCCATTGATTTCATCAGGACATAAAGTTAAGTGACATTCATCGTTTAAAAAATGATTTACAATTGTGTCATTTTAATTTCAAATTATAAACTTATATTTACATCAAACAAGAGTTATATAGTATATATAGTTATAAAATGGAAGTGTGGAAAGGTGGAATACAGAATATTTGCGGTATGTGGACAAGGTGCTCTGAAAGCCTGCAGGGCAGATGCTGTATAAGATGCATCCCACACATGCACACTGCACACACACACACACACACACACACACACACACACACGCATACATGCACGCGCACACACTTTCATCATCACAGCGTTTTATATTTCTTTTTTTGAACAAATTATCAAGTTTCATCTTTATTATTTTTATTTATTTACTTATTATTTTTTGTTTTCGGTGTTTCGGTCTTCTGGTTCATTTTTGAGTTTTGTTTTGTCTTGTATGTATATAAAAAACAAAACAAAAAAAACAAGAGTTATAGACAATTTTGTGATGACTGTCCCTATACCCTATAGGGGCGGTCCTCATGCGCTCAGCCGCCGACCTCCTCCCGGCCTGCATTGGTTGGTTCCCTCGTTGGCCACGTCCCCAGGCCACGTCGCGCATCACACGCCATTTTCCAATCTTTGCTCAGAATAGACCATTACTGCTTCAGATATAACTCCAAACGTGTCCATCAAAGGCAACCTAACTGTAGTATTCAGGGAGGACGTGAAGTGGTCGTACTGTAGCAGAAGCGGAGGATCCTGCGTCTTGCAGAAACATGAACATCTTCAGGCTCACCGGAGATCTCTCCCATTTAGCAGCCATCATCATCCTGCTGCTGAAGATATGGAAAACCAGGTCTTGTGCTGGTGAGTAAGCCATGTCATCTCCAGTCGGAGGACATATTATATTGTCAGTGAAGGACAGGACATTGTGGTGAGCATTGATGACCATCAGCTCTCCTAAGTCCATAATGTAACGCTGGGTGAGCTGAGAGGCTACCGACAGCTAGCACTAGTTAGCCAATATATATGTAGCCTGCTGCTGGTAAACACAGTCGTTATCAAGACGTGTCATTGAAACGCTAGCTTAAAAATGTTTCTGCTGCAACACACATTGCATGACATGTCCTGGAGAAAACGGTGAAAGCCCATTCCTGCATGATCCCTCCATGCTACTCCGGTCTGACGGCATGGATTTAGAGGTCCCTGGAGCGGGGACAGCTCTGCGGGGGCGGCCCTCGGTCCTACCTGGACACACACTGCTCAGGGTACATGATTGGGGGGTCCCCATGTACCCTGAGCAGTGTGTGTCCAGGTAGGACCGAGGGCCAAACGGCAGTGTGTGTCCAGGTAGGACCGAGGGCCAAACAAACGTAAAGCTGGTTCTGCTCGCCATGGCAAGATCAGTGCAGTCCAGTGCAGTCCACTGATCTTGCCATGGCGACCCCTGACCTCCAGAACTAGGGGAGCACTGAGAAAGGGCATTTATGTCATCATGGTTGATCCATCCTTAGGGTTCACCAGGTGGGGCAGCTCTGACGTGGCAGTCACATTAAACTACTACTTCTACTTACTGGGCTACAACTACTTGATAATTGCAACATAAGTAATGCATTCCGTTCTGTTTTTGGAGGATATGATGTAAGTTAGTTGTTTGTGTTTATTTTTGTTGTGTAGGGGTGAATGAATAGCGCAGCATCCTGCACTTTATGCCTACTAGTAGGGACTGATTCTGACCAATAGTTGAAGCATAACCTCAGGCTGCTTTAAGAAAGCATTTTTGTTGGAAACTCATGCTTTTGGTGACCGAATCTTCTTAGCCCTACAAGTAATTAAAATCAAACAAACTTAAAGGTGTTGGGAAGGACTATGAAAAATGCACTTAAACATAGTATTAGCAGGTTAAGCAATATTTAATACACAGCAGATTGTCGAAAAAGTGGACACAGGATCATACAAATCCAAGGCAAAGAAATTATTTGTCAAAAACATGAAATGAAGCCAGAACTTGCATAACGTGGAATAATTAATCAATAACGAAGTAATTGCTAGTAATTACTAATTACATTGTAAACAGTAGATGCTTTCAAGACCTGTTTCATTAGCTCACTAATATCGTTGCTGTAGGAATATGTATTTTATACCAACAAATTTCATGACACACCTCACCCTTCCTCAAGGCACACCGGCCTTTCCACAGTGGTTGTGAACCACACTGCTCCTGATAACAGAGATAAACAGTGCAGAGTTTTAGATAACTTGTATACACTCTGTCCATGTGTTTTATAGGCTAAAGTCTATCGGCTTCAGAAAGCCAATGGGATTTCAGTACAGGTCTACAAAGATGTCAATGCAGCTACTCAAATGCATTAAATTTAACCTGATTCATTTACATAAAGGGTTGATATTGTCAAATTAGAATATAACATGTTTACGTAATGTCACACTCTGTTGCTGCTATCTCACAATGTGCCTTCATGTTTTACATTTTCATAGTTTTTCCATGTAATTCTGTGCAAGTTGCTACTAATGCTTCAGATGCTATATAGTGGCCTTGTCCATCCGGTCCGCCTTATGATTTGTGTCATTAGTCATGAGTCAATTGAGGTTGTACTTCTATGTATTTGCTAGCTTCCGGTAGTGGAACTGGGTTATGCATTAGAGTAAAATTGTAGTTTGATGACGACGTCACACTTCCTTGTGTCTCCGAACAGGTATTTCTGGGAAGAGTCAAATCCTGTTTGCCCTGGTGTTCACCACACGCTACCTGGATCTGCTCACCTCATTCATTTCTCTCTACAACACCTTCATGAAGGTATGCAAACACAAATTCTTACGCACACTAGGGGTGGTACAAAATATCAATACAGAAATATAGTGTTTTGCTTCCTCTTGTGATAGGTTATTGATACACTGGCCCCAAATATCAATATTTTTATTCGGAAATGCAGTCACTCTAAAAGGATTCTCCCACTAATTGGACTCATCATGGTCACTACTTCATGACTCCTGGTGGAAATGCATAGCTACCTTGTTTGTCATCGTCCTGACCTCGTCGTGGAGAAACAGCTAACGTTACCACAACTGGAAGTCTTCAATGAACACAATGGTTCAAGCAAAGCTTCCTTCTATGTCTCGGAGGGCTACCAGTATTACCAAGTCAACCGCAGGGTTTAGCTGCAATGACCTTCGTCCATACAGTGTAGTTGAAAATAAACATTTTGGCCAAATGCTTCAAACACTGGAACAGAGATATGACATACCGGGTCGAAAATATTTAGTTTATTTATTTATTTATGTTTACATAGAACTTAAAGTAGGTTCATGCTTGTTAGGGATGTGTCCAGGTTAGACTAAAACAAGTTGGTGACGCTTGTTGTTAAGCAGAATACAAACTTAAAATTTGTCCAGGTTTACCTTAAACAAGTTGGTTATGTTAAGCACTGAAATTTGTCTTTTGTCTTTTTGTTTTTGAGAGAAATTTGTATTGCGTAATTAATTTTGTTTTTTATCCTTCCTTTTAACCCCAGAACTGTTCTGCTTTCTGGCAGTTTTTGCCTTTTGCCAGTTTATGGCTATTTTACATTGTAATGATGGCACACAATGACATGGAGAAGTTGGTGCGTGTGTGTGTGTGTGTGTGCGTGTGTGTGTGTGAGATGATATCATCGCTACGTGGTTAACGTATCGTGATAGTATCGGAGTGACTCTGTGGTTCCCGCCCCTAGTGCACACACACATACTATATACTAAGACACACGTACTATATCTTTTAGAGCCATGTCTTTAAGTGTAGTTCTAGGTAAACACTGACCTGGTTGCGTCCACTACACATGGTAACATGGCAGAACCAATGACATGAAAATAACAAACCCACAATAATCGTATTGCCTAAAAGTTGTTTTTTCCTAATATCTGCACAACCAGGAAGTTTAGCTAACTTGCCCATTGGTATCCACATTCACCTCTACTTACTCCACTGCCACATTGCCACTACCACATGCTTTTCACCGCTCTTTGATTCCTTCCCAAACAAAAGATCCTCCTCACACACTGCCCCGTTCTTTGATGGCCTGTGTAAAAGCACTCGACAAACACTGTTATTCAAATACTGTCTTAGCCAAAGGATCACACCCTTGTTAATCAAAGAACCAAAGAATAGGATTGGGAATTCATTCATGCAAATACTAATTGGTCACATTGATGACTTTGGTGTTTCCGTTTTTTGTGAAACCAGTATAGATGGGGTTGAAGCTATAGAGGTTGTGTAAATACATTGATATACCTGCGAATTCTTTACAAAATCCCAGTCTTTCTCCTCAAAACAACAATAGTGCAATTTACTATAAGGGTGTCATTTTTTTGACGATATCTCACATAAACCGCCATAAAACTATACAGCTGTATTAATCATTGTGACCCCTGTATTAGTATGAAAAGTCAGTTGGGTCACTTATTCCACTTGTGTCACAATCCCTTCCATTCTAGTTCATCTACATCGGATGTGCGTACGCCACTGTCTACCTGATCTACGCCAAGTTCAAGGCCACGTATGATGGAAACCATGACACGTTCAGGGTGGAGTTCCTGGTGGTCCCCATCGGAGGCCTGGCTTTCCTGGTCAACCACGACTTCTCTCCACTGGAGGTAAGGAGGTGTTCATATGAGATACACTCATGGACTAAGGGTCTGTATATTGAATGGCGCTGAGCTGCTTCAGCGTTATTAAAGGCAAAGTAACCGTGGATGATCTGACCAATCACAAACCTTTTAATAAGGTTAAGGCTTCCCGGACACCTATAGTATAAATGCGTCCGAGTGAGAGATAAGCTTCTCGGACAATTAAAGTATAGCGCCACGGTGTTGCGCATTTCAAATATTACATCGCTCATTATGTTCCTCATACACAATGACGGTACTTAAAAAGTATCACAAAGCTTCCTTCGGTCTTAACCATGGCAATAGTTTTTTTTTAACTGTAATGGTATTATTAAGTACTAATATCGGTACTCGGTATCGGCGAGTACCCAAATGTAAGTACTTGTACTTGTACTTGGTCTGGGAAAAAGTGGAATCGGTGCATCCCTAGTACACTTACACTTTAATGTTATATAGTTCATCTTTTGAAACTAGTGTTTCACACAGCTGTCTATAGGCCAGGCGCCGTAATCAACATAAAACCTCTATGAAATGTGGGGACGCCCATATTTCACCAAATCTGCCTTCCATCTCTTCCCCATCACACGGGCCAGATCCTGTGGACATTCTCCATCTACCTGGAGTCGGTGGCCATCCTGCCCCAGCTCTTCATGATCAGCAAGACGGGCGAGGCCGAGACCATCACCACCCACTACCTGTTCTTCCTGGGCCTCTACCGGGCCCTCTACCTCATCAACTGGATTTGGCGCTTCTACTTCGAGGGCTTCTTTGACATGATCGCCATCGTGGCGGGCGTGGTGCAGACCATCCTCTACTGTGATTTCTTCTACTTGTATGTAACGAAAGGTGAGTTCCCCGCCGCCACAGTTCGCTTCCTCGGCGCTTGTGTAACGCGGTGGCGCCGGTGCCCTTTGACCTGAAGCCAGAGTTGATGCGGGATCGTTCCCGGCTCCTTGAAGAGTCGTATAGTTTGTTGTCAATGATTGTTTGTTTTTTTACACAATTTGTATGATAAGCCAGGGAATTACTGTGCTTCAAAGCTGCTGATGTACACTGGTTTACAATCTAAAAGATGGATGTCAGCTGATCTTTCCCCCAACACGTCAATATCCCTGTACTGTCTTTTCCTTGACTTATTGGGGCTGTAATCCCACTGTGCTGCGAGCTTGGTCTGTTTTCATGACTAACATCACCTCCTCTTCTCTGTTACAGTCCTGAAGGGCAAGAAGCTGAGTCTGCCTGCGTAAGCGCCAAAGGGAGAGAAAGAGAGAGAGTGTGTGTTTTTGGCAGACTCAAAGAAAGGGTGAACACAGCGAGGGGGGAGGGGGTTGGCACAGGACACCACTTGCCCACCCCCA
>OMKX01056163.1:0-10565 GCA_900302425.1 Brosme brosme
TGTGGGCAGTGGCGTCATGCCCATTGAACTTGAGGGGGCACGTGCCCCCTCGGATTTTTCCTCCCTGATATTTTTTTTGTCACAACTTTGTTCCTATTTATGCTCCATAATACACCAGAGCCTATAACGACTTAAATGTATTCTTCTGGATGTGTAATAAATCGTGTAGCCTACCAAAATAGCTTACAGTTCTTTCATCAACCTATGTCTTTTACATAAACGTACAAAATAGATACTTTAGCTTAGTCCTCAGATAGAGGAGGGTTGCTGCTTGCTCCGTTAAGGTATTTCTGTCCCTCCCAAACTGCATTGAAATGGTATGTTTAGCAGCCAGAAATTCTAAATTTTCAGGGGGAGAAACCCCCTGACCCCTCCTAACATGATCCACATCACCCGTCAGAAAACAATTGCAACGTCCCTAATTGTGCCCCCCCAGAATTTTGGCTTGCATGACGCCCCTGATAGTGACCATGGGTACAAGATGTGTAGCCAGTGGTGTCGTATGTATGATACATTCCCAAGCCATGAAAACAACAGAGCTCACAGGGACTGCTATTTAAACTTGAAAAACCTGCAGTGTTCTTTTATGGCTGCAAGTGGCATCAACCATCAGTTGCAAAGAGAGCTACAATCTGAAATTTAGAGAAATAAGGCTTCTTGCAGAGACTCCTTCATGTCACTCTGCACTTGGCATCAAGGAATTGACCATTTAGAGGTAAAACTAAAAAATGTAGGCGAAGTCCACAATGGAAGTTTCCTAGTAGTCAGGGGGAGAACTTGCAAAAACTAGTTGAACCCCTTAAAAAATATAGCTGTTGAGGCTTTTGCATTGTTGGCATCCTTAGGGCATGTAGTCAACATTTCTTGATGATAACATCAGATTTAGGCGGTGGCAAATTTTTTATTGGCATATTTCCAAAATGCCCGCTGCTGGAGACGCTGAAAACCAAAAAAATCATATTTCAGGGCCTAATAGATCAATTTTGATGGTTTTGATATCAAACTATAGGTTTTCTGGGGTGGTGAGTTCATTTATGAGGTAACTGAAAAGGTCAGAGGTTAGGTTCATATTTTAATTGTCAGGGTGATGGTCAATTTGGGCCCAAAATCCAATTAAAAGCCATTATCTTATTCAACTGTTGACTAAAATGGAAAAATGTGTTACTGCTGAGATCAAGGTCATTTCATCACCAGAAAGTAGGCTTAACTACAATTATATGGTTTAAGACCTGCAAAATAGGCCTATTTTATTCTATAGGCTTAGTCTATGTGAAGTGCTTTGAAGTCCAATGCCATTTTACAACTGCCACACAATACTTTACATTTAACTTATTGCCAGTAGCAAATGTAAAGCATTACTTTTTTAGGTTTGGTTACAGTAACTTACATGAATATACTCGCCATCAGAATGATGCAGTGCAGTTATATAGGTTATTCATGTTACAGAGGTGAAGTTTTACTTCTTACTCACCAGCACTTTTTGACTCTGCTGGAATGATGCGAGTCTCAAAAAAATCCAGCCTCAAAACAGCCCTCCAGATTACTGTTTCAGAACGATCCACCTCTGCTGTTGACACAACTTGTGTCCGCACTGCTGTGGACAATCAACTGGCCAACTGGCCCGTTGCAGGTTTTTGTCAATGCACTCAAAATGTTTGTGAAGCAAGCATTAATAGTCGGACATGTTGTATTTGTCTTTGATAGATACTTTGAGAATAGTAAAAAGGCCTACTGTCGCATGCTCCGACAGGAGAAGCAAGGGACCAGCCGAATTCACATACTTAAACCAGACATGCCAACCCCACCCAAGAGTGCAACCCTTGGAGTCTGCAAAAACAAGATTCAGCTAAACAGAATTATTGCTGAGGCCCTGCTGGATCCGGACTTCTACAATCCTGCCACACAGAATGGGCACAGCCTAACTCTGGCTGGTGTGGATGATGTACCGGTAGAAAGTATAAACAGGGCACTTCTAGAGCGTACCTTACATCAAGTCATGAAGAGGCAGATCCCATCATTGCCCAACATGCCATAGCTCGATGTATTAAGGGAGAGAATGTTCGGGTGATCTCTGATGACACAGATGTGTTCATCCTTCTTCTCCACTTCTATGTCTCTTACAAGTGCACAAGTGCTCTCTATATGAGCTCCCCAGTTGCAGATCGGTCAACGGTAGATCTGAGAGCAACCGCGGAAAAAAAACAAGGGCATGGCAAAGGCTATCCTGGTGATGCACGCTTTAACAGGAGCTGACACTGTCGCTGCAACTTACAATGTGGGTCAAAAGTCTGTACTTAAGACCCTTCAAACAATAACCACAGAAAGCCTGTCCATCATTGGTGAACCTCTAGCAGATCTTGAGGAAGTGTGCAGCTCAGCAACTGCCTTCTTGATTGCCTGCTTTGGCAAGGCATATGCTGACTGTAGGACGATGACAGAGTGCCGCCAGAAAATGTGTAGGAAGAAAACTGGGGCCGGTGCATCTATAGAACTGAGTGCTTTTTCTCCAACAACAGAAGCTTCTCACAAAAACATAAAAAGAGCTCACTACCAGGTGGCACACTGGTTTTAAGCCATGTCTGGCGTACCACCACCTCTCGATCCAAAAGATCATGGATGGGAGCAAGATGGTTCCGTCTTAAAGCCGCGCACGGGGGGACAAAGTTGGCTCCCGATGAAATCCTAGAATTAGTCCGTTGTGGATGTGAAAAGTCTGGGTGTAAGGGGGCAAACTGCAAATGCCATCTTATTGGCTGTACAGTTTTTTGTGCATGCGAGGCTGGCCATAATTGTCTTAATCCACTGAGAAAGAAGTCAAATGAAGATGAACTAGGCTTAGATGATGACCAATAGGTTCACATATTGTTCAAGTTTTTTTTCTAGAATATTTATCTTGTTGTTATAATTTAAATTTAATTGTAATATTTATTTTAAATAAATGCTTAAATCTTTACCTTTATCCCTGGCCTCTGCTGTTATCATTCTAAACGACGAAAAAGTCAGTTAGCCTACATAATGTCATTAAGGTGCTACTATTGTGTTTTTCTTGCAAACAGAAATATTTAAGTTGAGATATAGTCCTCAGTCATCTAAAATAAAATGGTCATCAAACATATGGTAATTTATCGGATTTTTACTCAAAATGACCTTGCCGCTGACCTTGAGAATGTACATCTGACCTTGAAATGACCTTTATTTGACCTCTGACCTTTTCAGTTACCTCATAAATGAACTCACCACCCCAGAAGACATATAGTTTGATATCAAAACCATCAAAATTGATCTATTAGGCCCTGAAATATGATTTTTTTTGGTTTTCAGCGTCTCAAGCATCGGGCATTTTGGAAATATGCCAATAAAAGATTGGCCACCGCCTAAATTTGATGTTATCATCAAGAAATGTTGACTACATGCCCTAAGGATGCCAAAAATGCAAAAACCTCAACAACTATATTTTTTAAGGGGTTCAACTAGTTTTTGCAAGTTTTCCCCCTGACTATAACACAGAAGGGTTGAAACACAACTCACACATGCAATGCCATTATTGACCACTAGCCATCTAAAGCAAAAACAAATTGTGTGGGCAGAACACGGAGTAAAAGGACGTGGGGTTTATTGGGACAGGGGTAAATGAAGACTAGCCGGGGCTAGGCAAGCGATGGTCAGGCAGGCAAGGGTTCGGCAACAGGTAAGCAGGGTGAAGGACGGAGAACCAAAGGAGAGGGAAGAGGGTTACTAGGAGGTACAGGGAAAACAAGCAGATCTTCGCAAAAACGCTGGTAGAGCCGGTACTGACTGGGTAGTAGTTACCGACGAACTGGCGCCGGCTGAGTGGAGATCCCCGGCTGAAGTAGAGAGTGGAGATGGCTGATTGATGGCAGGTGTGTCGGGAGAATGAGGGGTAGTGGAGGCAAGCGACCACTAGATGGGGGAATTGGACGGCGTAGCAGGAGGGGGCGTAACAGCTGCGCCATCTGACCGAAGCCGATCGCGCCAATATGCCCACCCAAGCGCCTCATCATCCGCTTAGTTTTTTTTAAAGTGCGTACCACCAGGCCTCAAAATAATTCTAGGGGAAAAACTGCTTTATAAAAGTACATCTTTTCATTTATGTAGCACTTTTGTCAATGCTTTTTCAGCCCAACAGCAGCCACACGGCTTTCGCCCTGAAGGGGCTGCTCCCTGCACACCACAACCACACCTTCTGCAGCCACATGCGCCTGGAGCCCACCCCAGAAGAAGCCCTGGAGGATCGCTACCTCCTCAACGCCATCGCCTGGCCCAAGCTCCCCGCCCGCCCCGTGCCCGCACCCCTCAACCAGACCAGTGACCCCGGTCACAGCCTGTTCGCCATCTTGCCCTCAAAGGGCCAGAGGGAGTGGCACGTGGGGGACAAGCTGGAGGCCCTGGTCCAGATGCACGACTTCCAGGGCCTTCCCAAGCACTACGGCGGAGACTTCCTGGTGGCCCGGTTGCACTCCCCGGAGCTGGGGGCCGGGGTGGCGGGCATGGTGGTGGATCACCTCAACGGCTCCTACTCTGCGCTGTTTCCCCTGCTGTGGGAGGGCACGGCCCAGGTGGTGATCACCATGGTGCACTCCAGCGAGGCGGTGGCCGTGCTGCAGTGGCTCCAGGAGCATCGGCCCGATCGGTTCTTCTTCAAGAGTCTGTTCCGCTCAGGCAAGCTGTCCGAGACCACCATATGCAACATATGCCTGGCGCCTAATCAGCTGCAGAAGCCGTTGTGCAACTACACAGACCCCCACACCAGGGAGCCCTGGTACTGCTTGAAGCCCAAGCTGCTGAGCTGTGACACTAGGATAAACCATGCCACGGGAGGATACCAGAAGCATCTCATCACCAACAGAGAAGCGCTGCTCTTTCGGAGGTCTGGCGCTGTATGATCCTTTTCTCGTTCATGTAATTTATAGCTTTGGAAATGTATTTTATCCTTATCCTTATTTCTCGCAGAGGTGTAAACATCAAAGTTGGCATCCATGCGTCAGGACCTGATCGGATCAATGTGCTTCCTACGAAGATGGGTACACAATCATTGCTACATTTTATTGAGGAGGTTGCTTATGTGGTGATGGTGCCCACTGTATGTGTTCCATCTTGTGACATTTGTGTCTTACTCATATCCCAGATAAACCAGAGTTAGAAAACGGCAGCATCAAACCAGAGCATGTCAAGTTCACCCCTTCTGGGTATTACTACCAAGGCTCTTGGAGGTCCTTCGGTGGAACTTCTGTTCACCAGTTTAACTCCTCATCCATGACGCAGTGCCTGACTGACAAGGTGATCCACATGTATGGAGACTCCACGGTGAGGCAGTGGTTTAATTACCTCAGAGATTTCATACCAGGTGAGCACTGACACCCCTCTCTCTGTCCACATGATGCTCTGACCCTTTTTCATATCCCATTGCTCATTTCCAATGTGCGCATTCATTTTGTCTCTCCTAGAAATGAAAGAGTTCAACCTGCACAGTTCAGGGCAGGCGGGGCCCTTCATGGCAGTGGAAAGTAAGCACAACATCCTGTTGAAGTTCCGCTGTCACGGTCCGCCCATCGGCTTCTCCAGAGTCAGCGCCAGCGAGCTTCGCTACGTCGCCAATGAGCTGGACCGCCTGCCCGGAGGCCCCCACACCGTTGTGCTCCTCGGTCTCTGGGCCCACTTCAGCCCCTTCCCCATGGAGGTCTACATACGCCGCATGCGGCACATCCGCCGGGCGCTGGTACGGCTCCTTGACCGGGGCCCCGGCACCCTCGTGGTGATCCGCTCGGCTAACTTCCGGGCCCTGGGCCCTATTGTGAGCCTGTCCCACAGCGACTGGTACTCTCTGCAGCGCGACAGGGTTCTCAGGACCATGTTCAAGGGCCTGGGTGAATTGTTTGTAGATGCATGGGAGATGACCTTAGCCCATCATCTCCCCCACGATCTCCACCCGCCCCCGGCCATCATCAAGAACATGGTGAATCTCATCCTGTCTCACGTGTGCCCTTCTAAGAAGAAGAGCTAGTGGCAAAGAAAAAATGGGGTAAAAGTCTGAAGAGATGTGTTCCAGAATACCTTTATACTTAAAATAACTATTTACTATTAACTTAATGACTTTTCAGAATTTAGTCTTCTTTTTAGTTATCAATTTCAGGAACCATGTTTTTCAGCTGTAAAATCAATGTCATGTTTCATTATTTCATCGCTATCTTCTTTTACTCACCAATGTTTACAATGATTGAACTGTTTTCCTGTTGGTTTCAAGGAAGCTGTCATTCACCAAACAGTTAAACTCCACTGTCGGCTTTAACCGTCATCGCTGTAGGTCATTTGAGGAAGAAGTTCCATCAAACTCAATTTGTACAACTATACAACAGCAGGTTTATGTAGTAAATAAGACTGTCCACAACCAAGGACAGACGTGTATCACCCAGTCCCAGTACACTGGTTTTGAAATTCCTTCGTTTAATGTTTAGACTTTTCTGTGAGAATGTGAAAACACATCCCTGAATCCGTCTCCTCTTTACAGTTTGGATGCTGTGATAGGAACTTCCCTTGCATGATGTGACGACTTTCTGCTGGTTCTCCTGTGTTTGCATCTCTTGTACTGGGAGACAGTGGGCGGGGCTGAGGAAGTCTGTCCCTCTCTCCCGCCTAGGCTGGTTGGCTTTTGGTTTGATTTGTTAGTTTTGTCCCTTAATGTTTTGAGTCCTTTTGGTTTGGTTTAATGTTTTGTCTTGTGTTCACACTGTACAGCACAGTACATGTTCCACTCAACCCTAAACTCCACACACCACTGGCTATTCAGACTTCAAGTTACATTCTTATGTGTTTTTTAATAAATACGACTAGTCTTCCAAATGACATTGATTCAATAAACGTTCATGCAAATATGGAATATCATTGCATCTTATATTTATATATTTAGTCCCATTTTGGCTTTTTCCACTCTTGAGGAATGTATTAATCTTTAAACAGTTAGATATGGTTTTGCCTCATGCTGTTTTCTCCCTCCCTGCCAGATCCCTTTCTCTGACCCCCACTTAGTTGTCACCTTCATCCTGTTATTGATTCCCCTCCCTGCCAAACATCGGTCTCTATCTCCCTCTACTACTCTTGAGGAGTTGATCGGACAATTTGTGTGTATTCACCTTCATCCTGTTCTCATCCTCCCCCCTGCCAGACGTCTCTGTCTCCAACCCCAAATGGCCCTTCCTTTGTCTCACAGCCCAATGACAGATCCACCACATACCAACAGGTATGGGGCCCATCTTGCCCAGGGTATGACACCCCGCCAAATCTTTAGCTTAAAGAAGGTGTAGGCGGTTTGTGATTGGCTTTATTTGAATAACGGTAACCCAATAGCAATCAGTGGGTTACACCGTTTTGTATGATTACAGGTAATGATTGGAGGTAACTGAGAGCCCCGCCCTTGTCATATGTTTTGAGATACTGCTGAATGTGTAGAATTTACCAGATTTGACTAGAATTGACAACAGATTTTAAGTAACCGTGGAAGGACTCTGGTGGTTGTTTTGGGTATCCTGCGTGAGCCCACAAATAAAGTGTTGAATGTGAAGGATTGACTCTGCGGTCAATTTGAAAGAAGCAGACTTGGAAACTGCACCTTGATTTGAGCCTACTTCTACATTTGGCGAGCCAGCCAGAAATGAAGAAGAGGACTACATCATCTCTTACTTCTACACCACCCTCTCCTGCTAGTCCTGGTACAAGTAGGTAGCTACTGGGATACCCGGAGTGCCCTCTTGGGTTCAAGTCGCATCTGAGCAGATTCCGGGGTAGACCCAGGACCAGGGATTAGATGATTAGATTAGACGTCTCAGCCCAACAACATTAAAAGACTACTAGTCTCACAAATCAGAAAGGACTGCTGGATCAATCTGAATAAAATGTGCAAAGAAAATAAAAATCTCCATTAAGGGGCCTAAATCTTTTCTTTCTTTTTTACGTTTCTGAAATGTGTCCCCCAATTGCATTCAATAAAATTATTTCCCCGCTCTGGAGGTCTGTCAGCACAAGAAATATGCCTTCTGTTCTGACGCAATATAGCGTCAATACAACAGCCTCATAGGATGACCACCTCAGGATGACCACACAGTTCTGTTACCAATATTTATTGTATTTTTTCCATTACATGCCATTCCCTTTTACAACATTTCCTTAATAGACTAGAAACAAGACCTTCACACGGTGTGCAAGTGCTGAGCCCAGAATCCTGTTATCTCATCGGAGAAGACAGAAAGCCACGGTTCACTTCAGTAGGTTTGGAAAAACACCGAAAGCTCACTACAAACATCCTATCATTTGGACTATAAAAACTTGACAACACCCCAAACAGTGGAACAAAGAACACTCCGAGGCTAGGTCACGCTGACATTGTACACAGATCAAGTTTAGCACTTATCAGGTAGGACCTAGGACTAGGAGCTGTTCAATATGGGGTCTGGAGTCAGAACTCGGGCAGCATTGGAGGTAAATAAAAGCTCAATTTTAAACTGTCTTATATGTAGGCAATGTGTTTGTGATGTCTTAAAAGGAGGGTTAAAAGGAAAGAATACGCATATGTAACAGATTATTATAAACAGTCCACTTCTCTTGGTATTTGCTGTTCGTGTATGTTTCTCTTGGCCAATGCAGCATGTTGTTAGTTGGGTTTGGGCGTTCACTGGTTAGGTGCGGAACGAACGTTGCCTTCGTCATAGTTCTTAGGTGGGCATCCTTTATAAGCCCTTCGGGGTTTCTTTTGTCCCACCCGTGCATTTATGTATGTCTATGTGCATCTTTTTGCCATTTTTAATCTTGTTTATCTGCACAAATAAAAAACTATAGTTGTTGAGCACTTGTTAGCTCATTTTTGCACGATTTAACACGGCAATGTGTGTTGCGGACAGCATGTGATGAGAGACAGTCAGACGGCTGTTGATTCAATTTTCTTTATTGCAGGTGCCGTATTGTGGTGCATTGAGTATGCATTGAGTACTTTAAGTTATTATTAGAGATTTATTTTTACGGGAATATATATACATATTTACCTACATATATATATAGCCCCAGTCTGAGCACTCGTTCAGTGCATGTGCAGAGAGATGTTCTTTATTGCAGAATAAAATGTGAACGCGATGATGGATGCTGTTAGAGCTGACCCTTTATGGGCCTGCTCATCTGGATCAAGAAGACTGTGGATGCTGAACCGAACAGTTAAAGGTTTAGCGCTTTCTTTTGCCTTGCCGGGGCAGCACTGTGTTTGTTTTTGTCACCAGTAGAGGGCGCAAGTTATTAGTTTATTTAGAAAGTGATATAGTTGAGAAATGTCTACGGCCCCTTTGGATGATTGCATTTTTTTTTTATATGGCTGGTTAAATCGTCTCATGTGGAAGTTTTATCATTAGTGCAGTAGTTAGTCCTTGTTGGTTGTTCAACTAAACTAAACGGCTGCAGAATTCTGCCAATGTCATGTCGTTTTTTTTTGCTAGGGACACCTGGGGTGTTGAGCCTGGAACATCACAATTCCCCATTCAAGAGCAAAATTTCCTTCTTTAAAATGGATGTTTTATGCCCTTCTTTAAACTATACTTCCTCAAACCTTGCTAATTTTCCATCATAAGACACTCTGGCAGTACAATGCAATGCATCATCTGTGGGCAGGTAATATTTCTAGCTGACTCTGCATGCAGTGGTGTGTGTTTGTTATCTGTATGTCAGCTATTGACCCTGGTCCCTCTGGCAGCAAGTAACATGAATAAAATTATCCTGGTGACACATTAAATCTCTCCCCAACAGGTTCGTCAGACATTGGTTCGACAGAAGAAAAGAATGTTTGTGTTGTTCACCGTCTTGAACTGTGGTATCCCGACTCCGTGACACTCCCTCCTCCCTCTGACACTCCCAATTAACACACGCTAGCATCCGGTTAAGTCTTGGAGTGCAAGAAACATTAACCCTTGTGTTGGGCTGCACCCAACACAAAAAAGTTCTGGCTCCGTGAGCCATGAGGAATTGTAGTTCCTGTCCCGGCAACGTCGGTATATTCACGTCCGGTGCTCGTGAACCCCGTCTCCCCCTCGCTCCGGAGGGTTAATCCAGGCATGGGCGAGGCTAGCCCCTTTTTAGGGGTGCTGAAGCACCCTTAAAAAGGGGCTCAGCACCCCTAAAACTTGGAGTAATAAATGTTGTTATTCTAAAATTTTTGTTTGTCTTTGACAAGGTTAAATAATGTCCAAAACCTACTCCGTAGTTTGTGGTTTAAAATGTAGATGTTAAGGACGAAAATGAAAACATCCCCGCTTAGCAAATGGTATCATCCTCTTCTCACCCGCTCCTTCTCCTCTGTACCTGCACCGCTCCGCAGCCCGACCGTCGTCCAGCGTGACTCACGCAGAGTGAGATCCGTTTAGTTGTAGTGTTGTGAATCAACTAAGTAAGTTGCTCCAAAGCTGTGTCTCACACTTCTTTCCTTTTACGTAGAGTTGTTCCGATTCCGATACCATATCGGTGAGTGCTGGAGTCCAGGCACCGTTTACCAGTTAGCTCCGTTAGCCCGGTTAGCT
>OMKX01056164.1:3520-16391 GCA_900302425.1 Brosme brosme
TAATGCCCCACCCCCCCTTCCCACACACACACGTCAGTGGAACAATTTCAGTGGTTATTTTAGGAGGGGAGAAGGATGGAATCATTGGACACCAGCCAGGGTGTTTACCTTGAGGAGGCATGCACACTAAACATGCACTCCATGTCTTCTACCTAGAGCTTTTAAAAAATGGTTGTAGCAGTTAATAATGTTAACAAATGTACCTTACGAAGTATTTATGTTAGAATAAACAATAGCCAGGTCCATCTCTGAAAGAAGACAATTAAACAATACATGGGATACAATGGGGTATGCACAGAGTGTATGTGTCATGCTTCTATGCTAAAACGCTAACATGACTAATGATGTGGATGTTGCGTTTTCAGACTTATTCTCTGTTACCTAGCCTTGCACTTCCCTCTGTGTAAACAGTACAATAACTGAGGACGTCAAACCAATACCTCCTGAGACTAGTTCTGTTGCAGGTTTTTTTATATGTATTTATACTTTGTGTGTTTGATAAGTGTTATGTTTTTTTTTGCATTGTATTGCATTGTCTTTCAATAATTGTCTTCCAGAATCCAGGATGCAGGGTTCAGTGCAGGTAGTCACGAGTGTATCCTGATAGGAGCATGGCTAGTGTAAACAGACTCTGCTGCCCTCTGCTTCCCTGGCTTCCTCCCAGAACTCCAGGCCTTATATGGTCAGGGGGTGTTGTCCGCCACTCCAGCAGCTGACCCATAAATTACCCTCGTAAACTCCATGGCAGACGTTCCCCCGACCCTCTAGCACTCTATTTCTCTTGCTTCTCTCACACTATGTACAGATTTATATATATATTTATATGTGTGGAATATATATGGTATATCAACAGTTATGGAAGTAAATAATAATGCTTCCAGCATCACCAAAAAATAACACTAACCAATTTGAGCTAACCTAAACTCAAAGTTAAGTCCAAACCTAAGTTGCACCGTTTTCATTTTTACAAATTATGACAAAAAGTGTGAAATTACGCAGTTATTTGAAAATGATGATATAAATACACAAAAAGCAAGTTGACTTCACTGTTGACACACACAAAAAAAGTGTTTGTGGCATCCACATGGTGGGGTTATTTATTTGCGAAGCTCTTTTACAACCACCACCTACATTGACTCTTCCCTTTATGGCGTCATTGTTCAGGTAGTGACAACACAAGCCAAACATGGCTTGTGAAATGCCATGTAAGCAATCACCAAACAATCAAATCAAAAGAAACGTTTATTTGATTTCATTTCAGTGCTTGTTTGGGTCCAGATGGGTGTGCGGGTAAAGGTACATAACAGTGAAGCCAGTCACAAATGTGACCAAACCGAAGAGGGCACAAGAGAGCCCCATTGAAGTTTCACCTCCTGTACAAACACAGTAAATACATGTGTACATTTGCACAAATGCACTATTTTAGTATAGTTGTATCTTAAACCAATCAATAAAATACCATCTGATTTTATTTGATGAATTTAGCTTTTTTTTTCTCCATAGAATGACTTGGTTGATAAGCCAAACTGTATTATTGTTGTTGTGGAACATATGGCCATTATCTAATTTAATATCAGGCACTCACCCACTGTTCTCTGAAGGATATTGGTGACCTCATCACCGATCTCTCTAATTTGGTCAGCGACCTGACCAGCGGACATAATGGATTCCATATTCCCCTCCTCTGAGATCTTCTCTCTCTCTGGCTGAATGTCCACAGATGGAGAAGCAGAGGAGCAATCTAAACGGTTCACACAAGAAAAGATCAAACTGCATTTAAGTTGTTCGCATGAATCCAGCTTCTTGAGAAAGTGTGCCTTGTACACCTACAGCAGCCATCTTGGCTCTAAACGCCAGATGGGTTGTCGAACTTAATGTGGGATCCCGCATTCAGTCGACAAGATGGATCCAAGATGGCCGTGAGGTGAATAAGGCCCATAAATTCAAATAGAGTGTAGTACAAATAGGCTTATACTCCATAGTATCCTTGCAATACATATTTGAAATACTGCAATAAATAAATGCCATGCCTAGATCTATATCAAAGGCTATGATTTGGTTTATTACTACACTATTTATAAAAAAAATATTCCTGTTGTTATGCACCAAACCATTGGGTTGTAGTGTTTTTTACCTAACCAACAAAATTCTTTATTGTTGTAGCCAGTGGTGACAAACTGGTTTCCACAGACTTCAACAGAGTTGTTACAAAGCAGAACTACACTGGGAATGTAGCTGAAAAGAACTGCTTTGATTTCCAGTCTCTGACTCAAGAGGTGGGGACGGTGTCATAGGGCAAGGCGAGTTTATTTAAAAGCACCCTTAAAACACAAGTCCGTTCCAGGTGCTTTACAAAGGCAGACATCCCAATTTAAAGAACACTAAAAGGACCATCATACGCCTTCGACGTAGTAGTAGTAGTACATACTGGCTATAATCTGTCAACTGTCAACGTTGCGTTGGCGCACCTGCGGCAGAGTTGTTCCGCGGGACAGATGAGGATAGGGGAAAGGACGTCAGTTGTGTCTGTGTGGCAACACTGTAGGTCTGGTGGGTCCTGCTGCGGTCAGAGAAGCATCTCTCTTTTCCTGGACAATGCTACACAAGCATATCATATTCATATCGGTCCAATTTTCGTAATATTGCAGAGGCTTTCATCCAAAGCTACTTCCAGTGACCACTAGACTAGAGACATTGTGCAGACAACAATGACACTTTATTAACACGTTGTCATAATAACACATATTCTATAGAGAATTGCTATGGTGGACTGGTTTCACGTTATAATGACTCGACACAGACTAACTCCGTTTCTCAGTAACTTTTCATTATTACACTGGACTGGACTGGACACGTCTGATAGTTAACCAACATCAACTTACTACTAGCATCTATGAATCTAACGCCATCTTTTGGGCGCTTACAAACATCGTTTTAACTCTTGTACCTTACAAGTGTTCACAATTAATTCATAACGTTTTATTCCAAGCATAAAAGATGCAATTTCGTTGAAATACAATGCTCACCATTTGACAATGATATTGTGTGTGATTTATTTTATGATCAGCTCCTGTCGGAGAATTCTGCCTTCTGTGGACACTCATAACTGTAGGAGAAGAGCCACAGCCCATCATGCCTCACTGATGTAGTGAGTTATAGGCTGTTCTATGTTTAGGAAGATGTGTTTGCCAGTGTCAACCGTTTGTGGCGTAATAATGTTGAACAGCGTTGGACACAAATCGCTCCAGGCATCCAGGCTTAGAGTTCCAAATATTAACCTTTAGCGTCATATCCGAGGTGCCGACCATAAACGTTCCTAACCGAGTTGTTTTATTTTTTCGCCGTAAACATATGTGTGCCTTTCAAAAATGCTTGTAGGCCTTCTTAATGTCTGACTCTATCTGGCATGCAGCCTTTGAAGCCAACTTGATATTGTTAGGCCTATAATAAAGGCCCGCCGGTCAATTTGTTGTATCATCCACTAGGTGGAGCCAGAGGTCCATACTGGAAATATACACTAAACCTGAGTATCCGTATTTACATTGCCAACGTTATGGCCATTTATCAGTGTCCTAGTCGGGCATTATATATGCCTTTCTATGCCGTATATTTACATATAGGGAAGTTTTATAGGCGGATACGATTCAGGGTTTAGTTAAAGTTTAACCATACGCCATAATGCGTCACCGAGAAAACGTATAATTGTATTGCAACATCAGGGTGGGGCATTGGCAAGTTTAAGCCTAGCTCTACTGCTATAATAAATGTCCACATAGACTTCCTGGTTTCTCATTGTGGAAGTAACCCTACAACGTTACACACCATGTCTGCCCTCGACTGGAAGAAGAAATGCCAAAGTGAGTGGAATCTCCAGGGCATATCGATGCCCGACACCGTAGATTGGAAACTGGTCAACGAAGCCAAGCCGCTCGGACGGAATTTGTTGAAGAATACGTCCCCTTACGGTATGACGTCACTATTGTTTACACGTTGTTGTTTTTTACTGGCAGACTTCCACTGTTCTATTCATCAGTGTGCAGTGTTGTCAGCTAGACCCCATTTAGTGCTTGAATAACTGCTTAACTAACGCTGAACAAAAAAAAAAAGTTATTCTCAATCTAATATTTCAGTTTGTATTTCTCATGTGGCAAATTGTTTCATCAATTACAACATTCTTGCAAGTATGGCGTTCATTCCTGTCTTTCTGCGGAATAGAGTAACATGTGACATCATTTATTTTAAAATGTATTTAATTTATTTAAAAAAAAATGTATTTATTAAAAAACACTTAATCTCGTTCACAATGTATAGCATAATATTCATTAATTCAATGAATAGCATTGCACAAAAATAAAACAAATACTCTTCTTTTTTTAAACGAATCATGTGGATCAACTACATAATCATGTGCCCTCTCACTAAAACATACCAATGATCATTGTGAGTCACAGTGGGATTACTGCAGTCCACACATTGTGCCACCACACCCACTATGCAGGTGTTTCACAGGTGCTTGACTGGTGCTTGAATGTCTTTGTGTCTCTGAATTCCTCCACAGGTTTGACTCACAACACCCCTCCTCCAGAAGCAGAGCTCAGTGAAAACGTCCCACAGGGACCTCCCTGTTTCATAGCTGAAGGTGAGAGAGAGAGACAGATAATTTTCATAGTCCCATTTATTTTGCAACACATTCAGTTTTTTCATTTGTATGTAACAGTTGTGCTCACGTCTCAGGAGTGATCTTAGACAAAAAAGTCGAACAAATGTATATATATATTTTTTTCACAACAGTGTCCTCTGTTAAAACCTCAGCAGTGTGTTGCAATGTACAAAAAGTGAGAGGACAAAGAAAGAGAGAAGAGGAGAGGGCATTTCACAATTGAAAATATATCAAATCGATTGCATGTATTAGATACTTCTTCTTTTTCTCCAAACCTAGGTAACTACACTGACTGGACTACCAGAGTAGAAGTTCTCCCCTATGATGCAAGTGGAATACCCCCGGGCGCGGTTGTGTGCCAATTACCCCAGTACAGGTACAGTATATAGGTTGCTTAGTTCAAATCTTCCACACACCCTGTAATCACAGTAATAAAACATGATGTATACTTAGGACAAGCGTGGCCGAGCCCAATCTACAGCAAGGTCTCTAGAAACAGTTCACCCACCCATTGGCGCAAAAAGGGACAGGGGGGACATGTTCCCTCAACATTTTTTTATCTTTGGTCCCCCCTCTATTACCAGTGTTACACTTAATTTGTATTCCAGAATATATACATTACAAGAAGATTGCTCCTGGTTTACCAAGCATGTGATTTAAACACATTTTCAAATAATAAAATCACTATGAATCATAATAATAATAATACAATTATAAATGTATGTAATAAATACAAAATGAAAGCTATGTTCACAGAGGTGGCCATCTGTAGCCAAATGTGCGGTTTGGGCTTTGGTACAAAAGTGCAGGTTACGACAAAAGCACAATCAGTAATCAGAAAAAAAGGCCTTATTGGTCAGTCACTGCTGACCAACTCCAGCCGTTGGTCCCCACCCACCTGTCACGCCTAATGTGCACCCCTGCACTCACCTGTGTGTGTGTGTGTGTTAATGTGGTGCCTCTTTGTGCACAGCTGGTTCACTCTGGAGCAGCGGGTGGACCTGAAGGCAGAAGGATTGTGGGACGAGTTGCTCGATAAATTTCAGCCAGACATTGCGATACAAGACTGGTGGGTTGACAAACACATTAATACATTGGATTTTATTTAAAATTGAATTTATTTTCTATTTGTGTTTTGTATTTTTGTATTAAGTTGTGGTCGTGTCTAGCTCGACTGGTTGAGGTTAGGGTTTGATTTCCACTGGGGCCACGGTAAGAGAAAGAGGGTAAGAGGCTTTGGATAAGAGCATCCACTAAATTGAATAGATATTTTTAATAGCATATATAACATTTAAGTGTATGGTAATTCAATGATTGATGTCCGACTGAAACTATTTTTCAACTAAATAGCTTTCCATTATAAACAATGTCTCCACCTCATAATAATAATAATAACTAAAACTATAATAAAAATCATAATGGACTCATTCATCATAAAGGATTCATTGATCATTCATCATAAATTATTAATTCAATGAGTACAATATATTAACTGTCAATGCAATGCCAATGTTAAATGATAACAATAATACAAAACAATCAACCATCCGTTTTATACACCCTGACGCACTACAGTGTGTATGCAGTTAAAGAATGTCAGGACAGGAAAGGGCAGGACATCCCTTCACAGTGATAGTCCATACTTAGCTAACTCACTGAGTCTGAACTAAGAACATGTTACACCGATAATGAAGGGGCTGGTTGGGTATCTTTTTAAATAACAATCTCTTTTACTTTGAGGTCCCACAAAATTACAAATTAACCCCTTAGGTCCAAAGTGGGTTACCTATTGTTGTATTACTTCAATACCACGATATAGACAAAATAAATAAAAAATAATTATAATTCAATATAGGTATTTCTTCATATACTTGCACCCAGAAATGTATTTCTGCTTACTTCTGGTATACGGCTGTAGTACATAGTTATGCCACATGCTAAATGCAAACGCATTATTGTTCAAATTTTGTTCTGAATTTCCCAGAAAGAAAATCATTCAAAGCTATGTATGTTCTATGTGAAGGGCTGTCTGGAACAGAGTGATGTAGGCTGAATCCGCTCCCCTTGTTGTGTGGTGGGGTGGTTAGGTATGAGGAGAGCCAGGTGCATGAGAACATCTACCAGCTGCATGTCAAGTTACTGGGCGCCGACGCCCAGACGGTCATCTCAGAGCACTCTGTCCAGCCTACTGAGGACCTCAGCAACTACTCACACACATGGAAAGAGGTTTGTTTTGCTAACACCACATCATACATCAAATGAAGGCCCGTACCTGGATAATATGGTCTGCATTTTCTTTGGTATAATACACATCTTGAGTTTGCCCAATTTACAATGATTTGGTCACAGGTTAGACTTGTTTTTCAAGTTATTATTGTCATTTAAATTATTTAAATTATATTTTGGCCCACAGCTCACTGGTGAAACTTTGGGCGCCCCTGTATTAAATGTATTAGACTCAATTAGACTAAAAGCCTCCACCAGCTTGGATTTCATATCCACTTATGCTCAAATAGCCCCCCATGATATTTATGAATATCTCTGTCTGCCTGTAGGTGTCGCACGTGTTCACAGGCTACGGTCCTGGGGTGAGGTACGTCCTCTTCAGCCATCAACTGAAGAACAATTTCATGTTTGAGTTATTCCCGACCCTTGTCACCGGCAGCTCAGTCACTGTCAGACCAACCAAATCCAACTGATCAGTCAATAACTCATAAATGGAGAAAGAAAATATCACTGGATATTTCAAGTCAGTGGATGTATGATTTTCTTAATTTGCAGTTATTATAGTAGCCTACATACAATTGTATTATCTGAGGAAATGTCCTTATTTGGATTTTGTAGATGACAATATTAAAATGTGTATGGGCTACTGTTGAATCTATTAAACAATTTTTTATCATGACAATGATGATGGTTGTTTCTTGATGTTTGATCCTTTTTATTAATAGGCTACCAATAATACTAATTGTTTTTGCTTAATTTCTTTTTTGGAGACATTACAACTAGCCTAGACAACGTTAAGGTAACACCTTTTTCTTTAATTATAGCTACTAGAACCGCATTTACCGCAATTCAAGCCTACTGCTCCGTAGCGGTTTGCACCAACCAAAGGTTTAGTTGAGCAGCTGCTCATGCGCAGTAGCCCTGGTGTGTATGACCAGCCACATGGGTATGAGGAGCCGCATCTTCATTGTTGTTTTGGAAGTGTTAGTTAACGGGAAAGTTCATCCGTGAGTCCGCCGGTGTGTAAAGACTAGGACAGTTTACCACAGTGTTTCCCGAGTATTTCTGAAGCAATGCCCGCTCTCCGACACACTGTGCCCTAGGCGAAAAGGTAAGATTCAAGTAAGTTAGTTGGTCTGTAAGTAGTTAGTATTGAAAAGGTTTCCGTAACATTGTTCTGGTTTACCATTATTATCCAATACCAACGAATTTAAGGATTGAAACAAAATATGATAAATATGATCTGTATCATTTTCTTCGTAATTAAATGTGTTATTACCGATGCTATATACAGGCCTACTACTAAACGTTGTGTCAAGTAGAGTGGGATGTTCATTGTAATGACCGGAGAATGCGCTAAATTATGCGTTTACCCTTTTCCCTCACAAAGGGGTTAACACCGTGGCTGTAGGGGCTAGAATAAGGTAAACACGGGTGTCAATTATACCATTAAGTAGGACGAAAGCAGAGATGTAAAGGACTTGCAAACTCACGGCGCAGACCGGTAATTTACCCTCTAGTGTGCCGCTCTGAAAAAGTAGCCTAATTCAGATGTTTCTTCTAAAGCCTGTTGCTTTCAATGTTTGACACCTTACTGAAGAATCTAAGTCTATTAAGTCATTCAAGTTGTCATACAAAAAACAGTTTCGTCTTACTTGGATGCAGTTGCACACTATTAAATTGAGTGGAATAGTTTTTCCATATAAATAGCCTATATTTCTATCGTATGTATTTAATAAGTTAAACTTGAACATTTTACAGTTGACCTTTTACAATGTACTGTATATCAGTAGGCTTTTTGCAGACATTGAACATATATCCGACGGACTTCTCCATCTTCACAGAAAAAGCTCCTCGGATTATTCGTTCTGCCTCTGTGTAAAGATGAAGCCTACTATAGGCATCATAATTCATAATAATTATCGTAGTAGGTCTATGCATTGTTTAATTCTAGCTATTTAGAATCCTTGATTAATTTAATGATTAATTTAAGCATTGAGAAACATTACATTTGTAGTCCAGTCCACAATCTTCAGTAAACCAACAAAAATCACCTAATACTTCAGTAAACAAACAAACATCAACTTACAGTATATATATATGATTGTAATGCTATGAGTTGCATTATGTACGACTGTCCGCTGCAAATAACAATCAGGCCTTTTCTGGTATTTTTCTTTCGGACTAATCTATTCATATTTATTTCATCTTGTAATAATTGCCATCACCAAGGCCAAAGTGATTGAAGTGAAGGGGATTGTCTTCTGGTCTGTTTTCAAATGATCTGAAACAGAGCATCCAAATGTTGTGGTATTTTTACTTGACAATTTGATGAGCGAAATTAGGAAAACAATGTTTTTTCTTTCAATCGAATAATCAATGCGTCAACTGATTGTTTCAGCACTACCACGTTTCCCTGAGGCTGTCTAGAGTGCTGTCTCTGGTAGCTGAGCATTTGGAAATGTGTTTTATCGTCACACACCTATTTTTTCCTACAGGCAAAGAACAGATAAACCATACAATCCAACTCTAGTTTTCCCACACAAATAGAGTTATTACATAATCCGGTCTGTTTTTCTCGTTGCTTAGGAACAGTTATTTATTTAGGCTATCTGCATTGACCGTGGAGGGGAAGACAATATGTGCCGGGATTCAGTGGCCAAATCCAAGTAAGCAAGCGCTAACGCTTCCTGCCACTTAAACTGAAAGGCAACTCCGCGGCGTCCGTGTCAGCAGCAGTAAACCAACTCTGGGGTATTGTATGCAGGCATTGACACGTGCATCATCGTAGGTGCCACCGGACAAAAGGCGAGAGGAAGAGCTATGTTACACCTCCCCCACCGTTCCCTGGCAGCCACATAGCCCAGGTGGGATCCATCACCACTCACCGCATAGGTCCATAGAGTTGATCAAACCTCTGCTCACTTGGGGTCTTAGTGGGTGGGGTCTACAGGTTGAGGGGTCTCTGTGTCTTCTTGCAGGGGGGTTAATGGTATTGCCTTTCACTCTGCCAGCTAAAAAGAGAGTTGAATTGAATTTGACATGGCCATGTTGTATAAAATACAGATTTGTTATCAAACACATGGCGTAGGAGTCTGGCTGGAACCCATTGATTCTTTTGTATTGAGGTCTTACAATTGTATGACCTTAATGCAGGGCCTTGTCCTAAAACGTTTTGTGCATTTTTGGTTAAATTGAAAGCACATATATATTATTCAAAGTAAAATAAAATAATACAATAATTGCCAATCGATACAGAGCTCTCACTGCATAATGGGTCTCATGTGACCTGTGGAAAGATGTCTTAAGTGGATCCAGAAATTATGCTCTGTTTTGGAGGTTTTCATTTTGGTCGTTCTTTTATTGCCCTACCATTTGCTAGCAGTTTTTATACAAAGGCACTTTAGCAAAACAATGAAATTAGATGTCATCCTAATTAGGGGTCCTACGAATGACGTAGGAACCCTATTGTATTCATTAGTATTATTATTAGGGCTCCTACGAATGATGTAGGAACCCCATTGTATTCTTTAGTATTATTATTAGGGTTCCTACGAATGACGTAGGAACCCTATTGTATTCTTTAGTATTATTATTAGGGGTCCTACGAATGACGTAGGAACCCTATTGTATTCGTTAGTATTATTATTATTTTCCTGACTTTTTTGCTTCAAAAGTTATAAAATTTGGCAGGCTTGTAGAACTCATAAAATTAGTAAGGGATGCAAAGGATGGGCAAGTATAACCCATAGGTGGCGCTATAATAAGGCCTGGAAGTTCAACATTTCAACAAGCCGCCATTACCACTAGGAAAGTGCAATATGCATGAAACTTGGTACACATGCACCATTCATCACGATGAACAACTTTCAAATTGCAACCCATAAGGTCAGACCATTTGAAATAAATGCAATGGCCACAACTCGACTTTGGCTACAAAGAGCGGATTCTATAGTATACCCATGCCATATTTCAAGTCTATATCTGAAAAGAAAACTTGGATGCATATGTTTGAAGTTTGCCTATCCAAACCGAGGTCTGTCCAAGGCAGGCTGGGCCTTAAAGATGTATACACGTCATTTCGCAAAAGCTCGTATTGAAGGTGGATTTTGACACTGCATACTTTAAAAACATGGCTGGTAATTATTTTGATATGTTTACTTCAGGTAAACCAGTTGATAAGGCATAGAAATGCCATGCTACCATACCTACACGTATTGAAGATTTCTCTTTCTCAAAATATACACCAATTTGCCCATTGAAAGGAGTACATCCCCACGTAGTGTAGTGGGATAGCGACGGGCTCATGAACATGGGGTCGCTGGATCGAGCCCTACTTTGACCAACCGTATTGTGAGACATGTAATGAAACCGAAAAATGTTTACTTTGATGTGTTCATGAGGCCATGGCCACCATACTTGTCGTACTGGAGGACCCCGGTATCGTCGCTTACGACTTTAATTATTATTTTATTCCTGACTTTTTTGCTTCAAAAGTTATACATTTTGGCAGGCTTGTAGAACTCGTAAAATGAGTAAAGGATCTAAAGGATGGGCGAGTATAACCCATAGGTGGCGCTATAATAAGGCCTGGAAGTTCAACATTTCAACAGGCCGCCATTACCACTAGGAAAGTGCAATATGCATGAAACTTGGCATGTACATGCACCATTCATCACGATGAACAACTTTCAAATTGGTGGTGCTGGTGGTAAAAGCTGCAAACTTGGCACACATGTATCAGGTGACTGTGGGACGATGTGGTGATCAACCCATAGAAATAAGGCCAAAGACGGCAGAGATATACAATTTAAAGTGAAATATATGCATATCTCCGATGTTTAAACAGCTATAACTTTGTGTAAAAACCACGTAGGCTCGAGTGTCAAATATGGCTACAAAGAGTGGATTCCATAGTATACCCATGCCAAATTTCAAGTCTATATCTGAAAAGAAAACTTGGATGCATGCTTTATGTGCCTTTTCAAGTTCATATATACAGTAGATTGTAGGACTGGCAGACAAACTAAAATGACATCTCACTAGTCTGAGACTTATTTGATATGCAACAAGGTTGGCTTAATAATAGAATAATACATAATTTATAACCTTCTCAAAAATGAATAACGTTTTGTCTAATACACAGGAAATCACATATTACAAAGACTTTCAGATCCAGAATGGCATTTACGGACAATGATGAACTAAAGGTAATTTCATGTGGCTGCCACAGGTAAAATACCTGGCTCATGTGACATAATGTCCAATAAGAAAGGATTAGAATAAGCTTTGTTTTTTTCTTATCAAACATTCCGAACTATCATCTCAAACATCCTTGCACTCATACACGCGACTACAAGGATGTGACATTCTTTATCTTCACTTTACGAAGAAAGATTAGACCAACCCATCTGGGGAAATGTTGACATGATTTCAGTATGTGTGTATGTGCTTGCATTCTATGCAGGTGCTGATATAGGTTTTAGATTTTACATTTCTGCCTTGAAACCCACTATTACTACAACATGATAATAGTATACTGTAAATGCCAATAATTATGATGAGTACCAGAATGACGTTACACAACAATAAATCTAAAATGCTTGGTCAACGACAATGTAATGAATGTTGTACACAACGCCATAAATTGTAACAAGTGTTTTGGTAGAGCAGAATCTACCGTGGGGAAAGATAGACTGAGAGACAAGGAAGGAGTCAGCGTTAACCACAGAGCATCCTGTACACCGGCCACCAGAGAGGAAGAGGAAGTTGTGTTGTAATAAACCAACAGCATCCTTACAAGGAGGTCGTCCCTTTGTAATAGTTTAGCTGTTTGTGTGTGTGTTTGTGTGTGTATGCACCAAAGGCATGCTATAGGACGGAATCCGCTGTTTTAGACAGACAACCCTGAGCCTCCCTGTGAGCTGGTTTGGCTGGTATCACCGTTCCCACACTAGGACAGTGGAATTTCCCATCGATTGCTCG
>OMKX01056165.1:0-17881 GCA_900302425.1 Brosme brosme
GCCAGTGTGGTGTACAGAAGGGTCCTGGCCCTCCCTTCACCTCTGTGCAAGGTGGACTCCATCCAGCTAAGGAGCACTGGGATCCGCTTCTACCGCCAGGGAGATCTCCATGTAGAGACCGTCTGCGTCACACCCATACCTGCTGCCAGGTACACACAGTATACATATAGACAGACATGTCCATATACATATATAGATAGATAGGAAGATAGGTGGATGGATAGACGTATAAGATAGACAGAAAATAAAGAAACACTGAGGTCCACAAATGTTTCTTTATTTGCCTCTTTTCAGTCGCTATACAAATATCTTTCTTTATCTATGATTGTAGATAAAGCTCGCTCTCGCTCTCGCTGTCACTTTAATGAAGCAAGACATTTGTTTCACGGTGTCCTTCACAGTTGATTCTTTATATGTTCCCCAAAGTGCTATGGCTGGTAGCTTACTAGCCAGTAGCCTAGTAGCTAGTGTCTAACTAGTCATAGCTACGTGTTTTTCCCCTCCAGGCCAGAGGAGGCTCTGTGTGTGAACAACATCGATGTGCGGCGAGGAACGCCGTGGTCACATGACTACGTGCAGGTGTGTGATGACTACTGATGGAGCAGAGTTACTCACCTGAGCTGCAGAAACCAGCCACACATCATCTGCACTATAAAACACACAAACACATATGCACCATAACCACACATTCCTGCACTAAAACTCACACAAACACCAGCATTACAATCACAAACACCAGCATTACAACAGCACAGACTCCGCTGAACAAAAACCATGCTCACTAGAACGTGAGCATTAAATCACTGTTTAATGCTCACTGATACCACTTTCAATGTTGATGCCGTTAGAGTTAAATATAGAAATACCTTAACTTAACACACCTGGGTCATGGCACAGGGACTACCTGCGGGTCAGTTCTGTTCCATGATTTTCTGTGTATTCATGTATTTACATATTGTAATGTCAGTCCTGCTCTGTGTTCAGGTTGTGAATGTCATTACATCTTGAGTGTATGTTTAAAACATTAAAAAAGCAGCTCTGAAAAATATAAACAAATGTACGTCTATGCTTCCTGTTCTCCACCGCCATTGCTACAGCCAGTCCTATTACTAAGACATCATATCTCCGCAGCTTTGTGTTTAATGAAGAGAAGTGACACTACACGCGACAGAGTGAACACACACGCAGGGTTAAACAGTGTCTTCACTGCACACAAAGTTCTTTATAGGTAGGAATCTTGGCCCCGTTGAAAAACGTGTAAAACTATGTTCTAAACAGTACTCAGGTCTCTGAAGAAATCACACAGTTCACAGTATACAGTTGTGTATCGTCGGCATACGGTAAAACGTGAGGCATTGACATTGATGGAAGATACAGGAGACAGAGGTTACAGATGGTCCATCCATAGAAAGTGGAATTAAAACAAACAAAGAAAGTATGTTGTGGAAAGGGGGCTCTCATTCAAAGGTTATTCTCTTTCCCATCCCAAAGAAAGTTTCTACCTGGCAGTAGATGGTATGCTGTACGTTTTGATTGTATGGACCCCGTGTATATACGAGGCAGTAGATGGTACGTTCTGTACATTCCAATGGTATGGACCCCGTGTTTATACTTGACAGTAGATGGTACGTTCTGTACATTCCAATTGTATGGACCCCATGTTTTTTGTATTTTCAAATCTGGTGAGATTAGACACAATAAGTCCAAACATCCAGGGAAGGTGAAGAGCTACTGAATGGATGTGCAGTACTATTACTACTAATACTATTGCTACTACAAGACTACACCATTCATTGCTGCTCATCTGCTGTCCAAAAGAAACATCCCAAATAACAAAGATGTTAGTATAACCTAAGTGCTCACTTTACACAATCAAAACAGAAAGCCAAACATTGCAACATTAAACATGATGACATAAGGTGACATCACAGCCTGAACCGTTTCCGTGGTGATCAAATGTTTTCGTGACATCATTCACGTCAGTCATTTCAAAAAGTAACTGTAGACCACAAACAAACAGGGAGATGATGACATCACAGCCAGGGTGGAGTGTGGTGGGTTGAGGACCAGAGGAAAGACAGCCCAGCAACACAGGGTCAGCTAGAGGCATCTGAACCCAACCCCTCTATGGTAGGGCCGTGAGGGGCCGACCTCACAGCTTGGGGGTGTCTGTAGGGGCCAGAGGGGCACGGCCCCGGCTGAACCGTGGAGGGCGGAGCCTGTCGTTGGCGTCATCACTTCCTGCGGAGCCGGACAGATATAACCGTTAATATCGCTGAGCTTGGCCTGTCATTTATCCTTTACTGGATTTAGAACGGTTGAGCAGAGTTTCACAATGCCAAACACAGAGCCTGGAGAGGAAAACAACAGATGCAGCAGCACTCACATCACACGTAATGTCTCTTATATCAGCCCCTCATCCTGATGTCATAACAGCCTTGCCTCAAGTCATGCACACTGCAAACATAATCACTCAGACAGCTCCTTTGTTGGGTGTTCATTAAATTTGATTCTATAAAATATAAAAGATGTCAATAGCAAAGTTGTGTACTGTGCCAGCAAAAGTATATTCTGTACAATTGTGAATTGTCTCTTTTGGAATAAAATATTTTATAATGGTCTCTACTCTGGTATCTACTTTAGTGTCTAGTACCTACTCTAGTGTAACACAAGAGTAGAGATCAGATTTAATACTAGACAGTCTAGTAGTCTCTACCCTGGTGCCTAGTCTCTACTAGAGCCCGACTGATATATCGGTTGGCCGATGTTATCAGCCTATTTATTGGCCTATAACAGATATACCGTATAGGCTTATATGTTTGCCGATAGGTGCCGCTTTAAAAACTTTAGAAATGGTGTCGATTTATAGATGTTATTACTACAGGGCACATCCATGTAAACACTAACAGTTTTACATCATGTTCTAGGTCAGCAGGTCCTCCCCACACAGTAAATTGGTTCCTTTAGCTCATGATTGTTATGGGATTTTTCTGTGGTCTGAATCATTTCTGGAGGGTGGGCAGCAAATCCCAAGGGGGCGCTCCCACCCCCAGGATACCACCATATATATCGAACAATGGCCGACTACTGAATATCGGTATCGGCCCCTAAAATCCAGTATCGGTCGGGCTCTAGTCTTTACTCTAGTCTCTAATCTGGTGTCTAGTTTTTACTCTGGTGTCTAGTTTCTAGTCTCTAATCTGGTCTATAGTCTCTACTCTCTTGTCTAGTCTCTACTCTGACTCCCTGTGGTAACTAAAGATCCCATGGATCTTAGTAGGGGTGCTAGCCCCGGGGTCCTGGCCAAATTCCCAACCTGGCTCAACATCCCCTTGTCTCTAATTGGATTGTATCATTCCTCACCTCTCCACCGTGACAGCCAGTGTTTGTGAAACTTTCTGGTGCATGGCTGCCATGCATCACCCAGTTAGGTGCTACACACTGGTAGTGGATGAGGTGTCATACCCCCACACACACAAATACACACACAATGTTTTGGGTGATTTGGGTGTCTTGAAAGGCGCTTTATAAATCCAATGAACTATTATTATTTCTACTCTGGTGGATAGTATCTACTCGTGTCTACCAGTATTTACTTTGACATCTACTCTGTGGCTTAACTGTAAAGGTCGCTCAATGGACCCAGCAACAGCTGTTCCAGCCCCCACTCCACCCCCCTTAGATACTAGCCGGGTGGTGGAGAGAGGAAGGGGGGGGGGGGAACCTGGCGGCTACAGGATTTATAGATCCTGAACCCCATAGGGTATGGATATGGGGTTCAGGGTATTGTCTTTCGCTATAACCCTCATCAACACACAGCAGACACTCAGCTGCAGTCGCACATGCACAGACACACACACACACGATGATACACTTATAAACTAATATTTCTTTGGGATGTTTGAAGATAGATTGAAGATATGAATCTCAGGGATTACTATAATATTTGCAAATATAACTTCACTACAATTATATATATTTAACTCCGTGGCACGGTGGCAGACATAATTCAGAATTAATACATTTCCACTGAAGAGCAGTTCAAAGCATGATCAAGCACAACTAACCCCCCCAGCGGATCTCTCAAGGCAGGGTTAGTAGGAGCTGTGCAGGCCAGACAAGCACTCGGAGCCCTGGTCCATACTTACATGGAGCTGGAGAGGAGACGCAGTGTGTTAGCTTCACCCCCCTTTTCTCCCCTCTACCTCAAATAATCCCTCTCACTGCCATAGTCCATCAGGGACCCCGCCAAGTCAGCAAAGTCCTCCAGGACCAGACTGCTGGAGTCCTCACCGGGGTGGGGCGCCGTGTCGGAGGCCCAGGGCTCGGGCTCGTGGTCCTGGGGGTCATCCTGGGACGAAGTCCTGGGGCCTTGCTTGTAGTAGTTCTGGGAGTTCTGGTAGTCCGGCGTCGGGTCGTCTCCCAGCGAGCACTGCCGCTGGTTGGGCCCGTCGCCGGAGCCCCGCTGGCCCGGGGGGGCGTTCCCGCTGCTGTCGCTGCTGCGCGAGGCCCCAGTGGGGGGCCCCAGCAGCACGTGGTAGAGGCTGGGCAGGCGGATGTCAAGCCGCACGCCGCTCTTGACAAACAGCTTGTTGTTGAGGGCGTAGAGCTTCTCGGCGATGTCGAAGCCTAGCATGACAGAGAAGACGCGCGCCACGTAGCGCTCCCGTGACAGCAGCGTGTATAGACGCCGGCGACGCCAGGACACGTAGCGACAGTCCTCCTCCGCCGTCAGGGTCACCTGGGGATCAACGAGGTCAACAGGATCTGTCAATCACTCGCTAACCCCAAACTCAGTATTTGAAAGAATATTGCAGTTCTTCTTAGATTGTGAGAATGAAATCGCTGACTTTCATTGAGAATGAAATCGCTGACTAGAAGCTCAGGTAAACTAACCTGGAAGTTTCCCTCTTCGTTGGGTTGGAGGGACTCCCACTCTGGGGAGTCGAGGAACTGGTGGCGGTGGATATAGTGGAGGAACTGACCCTCCAGAGAGACACAGATCCTGAAAGGGGGGGGAGATTTTCAAGCAAACTTCCCTCAAAATGAACAAACTAAAAGAAAATAGTGAGGGTGATGGAGTGATATATGTAGAGAGGGAAGAGGGACAGAGAGAGGGAGGGAAGCCAGAAAGAAGAGAAGGATAGGCATACAAAAAGAGGAGGGCGAGAGATAAGAGGAAATCAATTTTAGAGGAGAAAGGGAGGAGTGAATAGACTGAGAGATGGCACCGATAAAGTGAGAGCAGGAGGGACTTTCCAAAAATCTGATATGAAATAGTCACCATGAACTGTTTCCACTCATCCTTGTAGGTCAGATCTCCAGGCTCCCTAGCTCTGTCCAGCGTTTCTCCTCGTTAAATCCACAATATTCCACAGGTGTCCCCATTCCCTCATCAGCCCTTCGGTATGCTGTCTGGGTGTTTAGTTGCTATGTTCATCATGTGTATTTCCCTTCTTCGTTCAAAACGTTTATCATTTGATTTAATTCATTAATTTAAATGATTTTATGAGTTTTGTGTGAGATCTAATCTGTGAATACCTTTTTGTGTCACTGAATACAAACTATGATTCATAAATGATCAGTCCTTGTCTGTGTCTCATCACATGTCTGTCCTACGGGATTCTGTCCGACCAAATTCTGCCGTGTTTATGAAACATTCTAAACCCAACCAGCCTCTCGCGTTGTGTTCAGCTTTACAGTTGTCTCCCACTTCCTGGTTCATGCTAGGCAACTGTAAGTCGTCACATTCAAGGTCAAAACTAAGCACAGGAAGCTATCTCTCAGCTGTTACTGCTTAATTTACTGTATATCATATCCAATACAGAGTGAGTGTGAGAAAACAGTTGAACACACTTAACATGCAAGTGTTGGTAAGACAGCAGCCCTGATCATTTCATGTATGCTTCAACATGTTTTATACAGAGGTTGTGGGCAGTGGTTCTACTCAGCTCCTTCACATTCATATCAGGTTGTTTTGCTGTGTATATTTACATGCAAACACCTGTAGTGTTTTATATGAACAGCACCTTAAATGCTATGCCCTTGTATGAATGAGTTTCTTGCTCTTGCACCAAGACAAATTCCATATTTGTGTGACTTGGCTGATGAACAGATTCTGATTGGCCTTTATCAAAGTATCATAACTGCAGTCTCAAAGGCCTACAGTGATTGTGGTCATTCAGATTTCAGAAGTGCAGTGTGGAATGGGGAAATTATTTCCTCTCCTTGGAGAGTGAATGTAAATATAGAACCTATCAAACCGCTTATATACAAACTAGTATAAACATAACAGAGCCATTCAGATGGACCAAAATACTTTTACGTGTACAAACATTAGTACTCAGCAATTCTACTGTATGGGACTATACCAGGCACGTGAATGACAGGGATTTTCTTTATGTATAACCTAAATATAAAACACAACACGTGAAATATGTGTGTGTAAATATGACTACTACTACTACTAATAAACTAAATTAATAAAAACCAGACAAGCATAAGCTCCCTTACCGCCCAGAAAGCAGGAAGGAGAGCTGATCGATGGGCGTCTTGCCTTCCAGGGCATATGTGTCCCCAGATTTCAGCTCCAGCACCCTGTTGTCGAAGGCCCCAGACACCTCCTGAAAGACCTGCACAGGCACGCCAAGGGGCAGGTACACGGCCTGGTACAGGCTGCTTAGCTCCTCGCTGGGCAGGCCCTGCTTCCGCAGCCGGTAGATGAGGTGGCAGATCTGTGCCAGGCAGGCCAGCATGAGCAGCAGGTTCCAGGTGAACACATCCGCACCACACACGGTCAGCCAGCCCCACAGCTGCATGCACAGGAAGGAGGGCACCATGAAGCCAAAGATGAAGAGGCAGCCGTGCGGCCCACTGCCTCCCATATAGCCCAGCAACAGGATGGTGTTGCCAAGTTGATAAATGGCACCCTCCGTGTTATTGGTCCAGCCGTCGCAGGGCTGGTGCCCGTACAGGAGACCCCCAGCCAGGGAGGAGTTGTCTGAACTCATGTTGGGGACGTTGGGATCCAAACAGGGGAATCCGGTTCTGGTGGAAAGAATCACTGATCAAAAAGTTCAAACTTGGACCGAAATGTAAAAGAAAATAGGTCTGGCCTAAAACGCATCAAAAATGCATTAATATTTGTTCCCTGGATGTGGAGTTGAAACCTGTTGATCGCCTCAACTATTTTTGTTTATCTGACCAGAAACGCATGTGGAATGTCCTCTTTCGTTATGCTCTCCCTTCCCGGACATGCAGCCCTTGCGTGTCCCGTTAGAGTTCTCTCAGCTCCTGCCCCTCACCCGACTAGGCTGTTCTGGCGGGCTATCCCCCAGAGGCAGGGAGAATGGTGGGGGGGGGACTGGGACGGACAAGGCGTGGTAACAGAACCCCAGAGGGATAACCATGTTTGGAATTGAAACCCAAGGAGAGGCAGACAGAACCCAGGCCTGCTACTTAACATAGCAGCACGTCACTTGATGCAGAGCAGGGACGATAAAACAAGGAGTGATGGAACTACAAGCTGGGAGTGTGTGGCAAGGCAGAGGAAAACTCCATTCTGCTATTGTTTTTAAACACAACACTGTAAACCAATACAACAGCCAAGCTCTGTTAAGAGACGTGCGTATATAGACTACACTGAAATAGTTGAAACAGAGCAGGTCAGATTTCAGAACCAGACCCCTTGCACCGGGACAGCTATCTGACTGGAAGACTCCTTTACTGTGGTCGACAGACACATTTCTACATATAGATGTGGAAATGTAGATGTGGAAATGTGGCTGGGGACCACTTTACTTTCAAGAATGAGTTTTATTCAAATTTGATTGGTTTAGATAATGCAGTCACAAACCAGGACATTTTCAGATTTTTTAAATCAGAACCAAAGGTCACAATTTTACTGCTTTGATTTAGAGATTAAAACCAAATCTGGGAAAGTTTGGCTTTTAATTTGCTGATGCCTAGACAGCAATGCGTCCAACCAGCAAGGGGACTTGACAACCCATCCAGTTTCCTGTACATGTAGTTTAAGTGGATAGGGAAATCAAGCGACAATTAGGCTAATGTGTAATTTAAAGTCCCGAGCAGTTTTATTTAGGTGGCGAGATCAGCACAACGAATGCCAGGCTCTTAGGGCACCAGAGCAGGGAGCGAGGAATGCAGATGAAGCGTTGCCTCTAGCCGAGGGGGTTATTTTAAGAAGTGCATACCAGGGACCACAACTGTGGTAAGCAACCCTCGTCACAGGGAGAAAGTAGTGACCTTTAGTTGCAAGGCAGCGGACATTATGGAATTCAGTCATGCTGCAGAAAGCCCTTTAATGAAGATTGTGGAGAGTCTGGAGTTTGTGCTAGACTTGATTATGCCAAACCACTGCTGACAGTGAATGTTTATTTTGGATACTATAATAGTTGCGCTTTGTACATTGTCTGCTCCTAGACAAACCCCTCTGAAAAAGACAAAGTTGTATTTTTTTGATATTTTTATTTAATTCCAAACAGTGCAGTCACTTTAAAAAAAAAAAAAAGTTTGACAAGAACATCCCACCCCCCGCCAAAATGCAAAGCCTTAGTGTTTGACAAGTTTCCCTTTCCATGATAAATAACATCCAGATCTCCCAGTCACGCCAGCAATCTGCGAGAGGAGGACACAACATTAGAGTCACAACAAATGTCAAATGAGCAAAGAGGAGGGTCACCCATGTGCCATAGCTTAACATTAAAGTCATGATTAAAAAGGGCAATGGAAAACATTGATTTGAAACATGACCGGTTGGGTTTCTGCTTAAATGTGGGTGCACCAAAATAATGTGTATAGTGAATATGCATCATGGGACAGCCCAGTGGCTGGAAAGCCGACTAGAACATCAGATCACCTTGATCACGTGAAACTGGTCACTGGTTTATTAAGGGGGTCTAGGATTGACAGACCTGTCCTGGCTCAGCTCATTACCAGCAGAGGGAGACAGTTGACCTTGGAGTGTTAACAACCACTGGAGTGCTTCAGAGTTGCACAAATACAAACGGTATAATGAAATCTCCCAATTCGGAAAAGGCCCGACTATCAAATTGGCTAATTCAGTCGCTGCAAGTGACAGGTTGTAGAGGGGTAGTAAACTTTTGATGGTTAACTCACCATATACACAAAGTAGTTAAATCTTGAAACCGAGAGACTTCATGCATTCTTTATGTGCCTCGATGAGGGACGAGCACTGGTCTTCTCCCCTTTCAATGATACTGGAGAGAGCAAACAACACATTAAATATTCACATATAGTCCATGTTTCAGACAAAGAGCAAGGTTCATTATGCACAGCAAAGTACCATTGCCATGTTTAGCATTTGCAGCAACATCAGAGCTATGTTAGGAGTTAGCAGAGCAATTATGCACAATCTAGTCAGAAAGGCAAACTTTGTTTGGTCAAACATAGTTCCCTGATTAGTGTGGTTGCAAAGCAAACTACACTATTGTGATCACGTTTCCTCCCTATTTTGCATAATTATCCAATACAGTTTGAGGTATAAATACCAAACTACTACCAAAAAGTCAAGCATACATCAGTGCACGTCTACTTTAATACCAAACATTGCAGACTTTTTATAATACTTAATATTGAAAGTGATAGTCAAAAACGCTCAAATCTACCACTTCAAACCTCAGAGTGGTCAAATTATAAAAAGGACATGTAAGCAAGGACATCTCCAAAAAGTTTTGTACCGCTGTGACGACAGGGGCACTATAACTCGGGGTCAACCCTAAACGGCCATGCCCCCTGCCCTGTTTAATAAAAAAATATGAAACTTGGTATCTTGGCCTTATTTGACATGCTGAATTTTTTTTGCCAAAACGACCCATGTCAGCCTCAAAAGAAAAAAAATCTGTACCTAGAAAGTTTTGTAAAACCTTGAAGAAACAAACTGACCCTGTAAACCCAAACGTTCCACATGCCCCATAACCATGCCCGACCTTACTTAATTTTTTAATTCTGTTCAAAATGTCCGATCTATGCGAAAATATGATTATGCAATTGAGCCGCCATTATTCAAGCTATCACAAGTCCACTTCCTTGAATCCAATGGACCCATAACTTGGTGGGCCCATCAAGGACCTCCCCCTTAAGTAATGTGGAAAGTTTTGTGTTGATAAAGAATGATGTCTGTCAAATAACCCCCATTCAAACATACGATCAGCCCCATAATTCAATCATTCACAGGTCTGCTTCAAAATGGCCCTGGGACTTGAAACTTGGCATACTCGCTCGTTAGCCTTGCTAGCATGCTCGCGGAATATTGCGCACATGACGAGTTGGCTCACGAAACCACAAATTTTCCTCAGAAAATGCACATACGGCGATATGTCTTTAATCGCAGTCTGAAAATATATTTATGAATAATTAAATAAAATGTTATTACAGCCCAAATAATCTGAAAGTTTAATTTGTTGCCACTTATGGAGCTTTAGTAGACACAGGTTGGTGACGCTTACCAGGCATCCCTGACTTTCTTAGTCTCTGGACAGGCACAGCAGGCCTTCAGAGGCTTCTTCTCCGTGATCTGGGCAGCAGGAGACTCAACACTGGCGGCAGCAATGGACGACATTATCTGGCTGCAAAGAGATAATAATTAATATAGCAAAGCAGGCAGTCGTTTTTAAATTTGATTTTAATCAATAAACCATCAGACATATGAACACTAACCTAAAATAATAAGTTGTATACTGTAGTACAAATCTATGAACTGCACCACAGTAACAAACATAACGTTATAAAACATACCAAAAATATCCGGATGATTATACTTCGAAAATTTACTTCTACAGACATTTGACATTCCAACTACGACAGAAGACAACAATGCTTCAGACCTGTAAATACCGTTCACGCAAACAGTCAACCGTTACTTAAAACTAGGAATTTGGGACATTTATGAAAAGATCCGATACATCCGATTAGGTCATCATAATGTCGCACATATTTAAGCGTTTCTCTCCACCAAGTCAATAGGTAGGTCTATAATTCATGTCCAATACAAAGACAAGGGTACACATAAAATACATACATGGTAGCCACAAACAATGCCTTCTATTCGATACCCCAAGTAAAGTAAAAGCCAAGAACACTTTCCACCGCCATCTTCCGTAATCAACGTCTTGAACGCACCATCAGACTTAGCACTAACGCTAGTCGTCATTTGTCAAACATGAACAGAGCTCAGCACTGAATACGCTATACATGATATGACCAGATTGGAACAAGGCAACTAAATCAGCACAGACACTTACAACAGTAAAGAATAACGTATATTACTCACATAGTAGAGGAGGATTGCAGGTGACTGTGGTTCAAGTTCAAGCTTTGCGTAGCCGCTGTAGGTGGTTATGTGACGTAATTGTCCTTCCTTATATACGCGCATGTCAAACCAATACAGGCCGGGGCTTCTGGGATTTGTGGTCCTGGGACCGCAGAAGGTGTATGCACTAAACAAAACAGGTACTGTGTCTTTTAACTCTACACTTTGTAACAAGGGTTGGTTACAAGTTGGGTTGTAAACTAGGGTTAGTTACAAAGAGGGATCATTTTGAAATCATTGTGCCGACGACAATTTAGCAACCCGCATTTCTTTACAGTTGATGAAATGTGTCAAATTATTTTGATGGAATAATTTATGGTAAATCTTATAATCCTTGCGCAGGTGTGTGTCTATTTAGTCATTGGTTCACAACGAAGGCAACATTTTAACAATTACAATTAAGATTGGGGTTTGTTAAAGTATTACTTCAGTATTATTCATATTTTTTTAAACTACAACATTTCCCGCGCATGTTGATTCTAAAACGGCACGTGACACTTGTTGCCACCACAGTTTATTCATATCTGACCCGTTGCTGTTTTTATTGAACACTCATTCCATAAAGAGGAAAGACATGGAAAACGTGGTTCAAGATACAGAGATCCCGTCAACTTCTACCGCCGAGCTTATCCAAACGACCGTTACGGCGCCAGAGTACCCCGGGACCACTGACCTCGACCCGGTACACCCGGTACATATCGAGAACCAGGTCGCCGTTGCACAGCGGTTCCATAATAACCTGTTTACCCGGTGGAAAAGATTCAAGTTCATACTACATAGCAGCATCCTTCCAAAACGTAAAAACCAGTCGTTGGAGTATTATGGAAGCGAGGCCGCCGTGGAGCGGGAATGCGCCAGACAGGAGGCAGGAGGAGTTTGGGTGATCCACCCTCATAGTGCCCTAAGGTACGTCTGCGAGTTATAAATGCTCCCTCAACCAAGCTACCCAAAATCTATACTGTCACCCTTCTTTTTGTTTCAAGCTTGTCACCCTTCTTTTTGTTTCAAGCTTAGTTACAGAGTAGTCTCACAAACGCGCCAAGATCTGAGTGAACGTGGCGTGTCACTTTATTTCCCTTCAGACTTGTTTTTCGACATATGTTGCTGGAGGCCGGGATCTGTAAGTGCGTAATTGGCGAACACAAACTCGGTCAGCAGCAGTAATCTGTAAAAGTAAAACTGCATGTAAAGGTTTCTTTCCAACACGACTGTACCGATTGGCCACTGTAGAAATCCACTTATTAAAATACACTTCTGAAAGCTTCATCCACTCGTGCAAATTAGTTTCCTTCAGTAGAAACAGAAAGCAAGGCGTAACTTCACCCCTTGCAGTTGTTGGTTTCCGGCCAATGCTCTGTGCTGTCTAACCCAAGAAGTTCTGCTATTACATAGTAGGAATGCTGGATTAGTTGTATAGTGCATCATATTTTTGAGAAAACTGTGGTAGCCAGAAATGTGTTTATTTCAACAGTAACATCCGGGGCAAACACCTTGATTGCAATGACCAGATAGAAGCTAAGAATATGTCTTCATTCATGAAGACACACATGACTGATGGGTCTAATTTACACACTTTGTGTTATCAAAGAATATGTAGCACCACAACGTGACACTAGCAGATTTTATTTATTCGTAGCTGCAACTCATTTTCATCACTCAGGTGACCAATGACCTTGACCTGGGGTCCTTATCATAAGGTGTGTTTAAGTATCAATTAGCATATATTCAAGTATGAATATTACAATTTCTTCTTTACAGATTTTATTATGTGCTTTACATGGTGGTCATCACGTTTGAAAACCTCGTCTCCATTCCGGTTGAGATGGTGTTCCATGAGGAGGATGAAAGCTCCAGCCAGCTGGGCTTCAGCATCTTCTGTGATGTCATGTTCCTCATTGACATTGTGCTGAACTTCAGAATGGGTATACTGAGAGAAGACAGTGAGGTGGGTTTGGTTTTTCTAGGTGGTTCACACATTTAATAATTTAGGTAGACACTGTTGCACTTGGGGATAGTGGAGCAGCCAAATGTAATTTTCCCTCACATTGCTGATTCTACATTAGGAAAACAGGACGAATGTGGATACTTGAGTGATTTAAGCTGCGTTTCCACCAAAATGACCCAGAACTTTTAGTCCCAGGAACTACATTTCAAGGGACTAAAGGTTCAGATCAAGACCCGCAAAGGTTAGGCAAATTGATGTCCATTTACATCAGGCACATGACGAATATAGGACATGAAAAAGTGAGAAATACTGAGAGAAGAATCTGACCAACAAATTTGCGTCAACTATCAGCTATGATGCCAATATGTATTTAGATGGAGTTTGATTTTTAATCCAAGTGCAAAATAGTGTAGCGAATGGCAGTTTGCGGAGGGGGATTAAGATAAGTGGAAATGTACAGTGCTGCAAGCGCAACCTCCAAGGTTCCTGATTCTTTGGAAAGTCCTACCCCCGAGCAGGGACGTTTTTGGGGGTGAAATAATGTCCCCGGAACTCAATTTAGACCCTGGTTCCTGTTTGGAAATGCCCTTAGTTCCTGCAAAGGTTCCTAGTTCCGGGGTAAAGTTCCTGTGGTGGAAACGCGGCTTTAGACACTTATGTATAATGGTCAATAATGTTTAGTTTCAATAATTTTGCATATAGGAGGGTTTCATTCGTGCGATCTGCAGTTCCATAAAATAACTAAAAGCCTGCCATCTAAGAACTTCATGACTAGGCGTGGAACAAAATATCGATACTATAATGTATCTCGCCCTTCTTCGTGCGATACGAGAATCGATACGCTGGCGCCAAATATCGATATTTTAATTAATAAAATAAGGCGCTCCCAGCGTCGCTACTTCATTGCTCCTCAAGGTTTTTTATGTGCCTTTTATAAAAAAAAATGTTATTATATACTTATTTGTTGACATAGTCGTTCTGTCAAACTGAAAAACTCAGTTTGGACGAATAAAGACAGAAATCCAGCACTTTACATTTTCACAGTCTTTTTGTTACACATATATCGTGATGTATCGTTATAGGATTTTCTAACAATATATTGATTTTCTAAGAATCGCTGTATCGCGATATTATCGGTATCGTGGGCCATGTATCGCCTATTGTATCGTATCGTGAGGTACCCTGTGATTCCCACCCCTATTCATGACCAAAAATTCTATAATACCGGTAACGAGCAACCCATTGTTATTATTCCTTATTATAATGATGAAGGGCACCAATATGGCATCTGGAAATGTGCATGAGATCAAGGGAAAGCCTCCTTTAACTCAACTGTATGTTTTTCATTTACATTTGCATTGCTATTACTACTCATATTCTGTAGATATAATTTCTTAATTTCTACTTTTTTCATTTCTACTAATGCACTTTTATCTGAAGCTGTGGTATTGGAATTCCCTGTCTGTTTTATGTTACTTTATCATTCGTATACCTGACCAACCGGTGGATCTAGGTGGCCGTCCTTGACCTGCACACGATCAAGATGACCTACCTGAAGACCTGGTTCATCCCAGACCTGCTGTCGTCCTTCCCCATCGACATCATCCTGCTGATCACTGTGAGTCTGGTTGGGCTGCTGAGAAGACCCATATCCTCCCCTCACAGTTGAGCAGGTCCTCACCAAAGTAATCCCTGACTCTGTGTTCCCTCAGGAACATCAGAGCCTGGACGCGACCCAACTGGTGGCTGGGAAGATCGTGAGGATCCTGATGGTTCTGAGGATAATTGGTATGCTCCGCCTGCTTCGTGTCTCCAGGCTGGTGAACTTCTTCACCGAGATAGAGACGGTACGGTACAGCCCCAAACACTACATACAACACCGGTGACGCATGTCGCAGGGTTTCTGTAACCAGACATTAGAATTTCTATTGACCGGTAAATATAAATCTTGACGGCCCTCTTGGCTGTATTAGGCTATTAACATTGCAATAACAGTTCAAGTTTTTTATGAGCATACATTGACTGTCAATCCTCAGTGAATATGCATTAGTGCAGGGTTTTCTGAACGCAAAGACTTCTGCCCTCCTGCGACATTCACTTGCAACAATGACACAAAGACCCTCATTGCAGTAGGCTACAGCGGATTTCATACCTGAGCTGTTTGGTCTTTCTTAATTGAACCCTGGAGCGTTTCCTCACCATACTCCCCACACGTTGATCAGATTTGGTGCAATCAGGAGTTGGAAGCACTCATCGAAAAATGGTCAGACGACTATATAAAGCAACTGCTTGTGGTCACTCCCAAAAACACTGACATTTTTGCCAAAGCAAAAGGAAAAAACCCAAGACCGCACAAGCTTGTTCCAGTATTAACAATAAGGAACAAGGAAGTGTTCTGAGTTTCCCTCCGATTTTTTATCCAATAGACGAGCGACCCAGTGGCGTTTTCTTCAAAATGTTTGGTTTGCCTAACGAAGCCCAGTGTGAACACTAACCGAACTAAATTAAAATGAAACAGTGTATCAACCTCACCCATGACTCAGAATGATTCTACAACTATGGAAAGAGCCCTAATGGCGCAACAGACATCCCTTATGAAATTCTTTAAAACCGACAGTACTAACATTAACAATGAAGAGGAGACTTATGAAGAGTAACGTCTAACATGTGGTAAGCGCCTTTTTGTTACAACACAATGCGCAAAGGGCTTTGTTTTAAAACATGTAATTTTGCACACAAATGTATAATTATATATGGCCTTTCATATTATATTTGGTCAGTAAATCAGAATCTTATCAGCTACGTTGGCCGGTCAAAAAGATGGCAAGCGTAAACGCTGCCATGTGGCTTTGCTTACCAGATATCCCTATTCGTCATGTGATAAACCTTTCATTCACATATGCTCAGAAAACTCCTAGCTCACCAGAATCGGTGATCCTTTCATTTTGGGGATTGTCAGACTGACGCAGCTCCAACTGGATCACAACTCATTTGGGTTCCAAACCCATTTTTTAAGAAACCCTGATCTAGAGGTTTGGTCGTTTCAGGGGTCCAAAGCCAACCTGGAGCTCCCGCGCATGTTCATCCGCATCTTCCTGATCTTCCTCATCATGTTCCTGGCCTGCCACTGGAACGGCTGTTTGCAGTTTTTTGTTTCCATGGTCATGGAGTTCCCGGAGGACTGCTGGGTCCTCAACGAGAACCTTCTGGTTAGACCTAACCCTGACCCCTAACCCTTACCCTGGCCCCCAGCCCTGTTCCATACCCCTAGCCCCTGACCCTAACTCCAAACCCCTAACCCTAACAGTTCCCTGACCCTTACCCCTGACCCTTACACTGACCCTAACCCTAAGTAAAAAGGAGACCAGCATAATTACATTAGACTGATGTAAATACATTGCTTTACATGTAAGCTCTGCCGTAACCCTGTCAGACTCGGACCAAGAAGGGATCCGAAAGCTGCTTACTTTCTCCACACAGCACTTACTGTGATACTGTAGTTTTGCTCTTTGAAGTGTTATTGAAATACAACTTTAACCAATTGAACCATATCCAAAATGGAGGAAATACGACGACGTCCACTAAATGGCCGTCTGCCGCGACAGCCCATTTTTGAAATGTTACATGGTGGCGCTTTAAAGGACCATGGTGGCGCTGCGCCTCTATTACATTATTTGGGGAGAACCCTGATATGTTTTCAGATCATCTGATGGTATTAAGCCTGCAAATTATGTTATGTGTCTTATGTGCTATTTAAGGAGACTAACAGCCCTTAATCAGTGGAATTTTCCACCGATACCGATGGAACTCTCTGGTATGGAATCACACTCAAAGTTTAATGCTGTAATGGGAAATACTGTCCCATGTTAGCTGTTGAACAAAATGCATTTATATCTCACTGTACTTTGTCCTAGTTTGTGATGGTACTTATTCTTCTCCTGTAAACAGTAAAAAGTGTTTGTGTGTGCATGTGCGTGTTTCCAACACAGAATGCTACTTTGGCAGAGAAGTACTCGTTTTCTGTGTTCCGCGCCATCTCCCACATGTCCTGCGTCTCGTATGGCTCGACAGATCCACCTACCGGTAGGTCCTCCGCTGCTGTATGACAGGAGGATGTGATGATACTAATCTCAACAACACACGGGGCTTGACAGCTAGGAGAACGTTCCAAGCAATCAAGCCCTGTGCGCCATCTCCTGCTGTCCACCAGACGGGGTAGAGATTTGGGTGACGATGGTCAGCACGGTGTTCGGAATCTTGGGGTTCACCATGCTGTTGGCGCACTTCTCAGACATGGTGTCCGATACGGGGACCCCGGGCAACATCTACAACAACAATGTTGGTGTCTATGTGGTAGTCGCAGTATTTGGGTGAGGTAGAGACTATGTATGCCCAGCGCATTGGGTCCTAGAAATGCGCTATACAAGACTGATTTATTATTATTATTATATGGTAGTGGCAGTATTTTCGTGGGGTAAAGGGTTTGTAGGTTGTAGTGGTAGTATTTGGTCGGGGTAGAGGGTATGTTTGGGCTGACAGTATTTGAATCGGGTAGAGGGTGTGTATGTGGTAGTGTGTGTGTGTGT
>OMKX01056166.1:0-16473 GCA_900302425.1 Brosme brosme
ATGGTACAGTACATAAGTCTCTGTTTCAGTGTCTTACTGCATACAGCAGTGTTCTAAAACCATGTTGGATTCTAGAACCCTGATGAATTCTAGAATACCAGTGTATGGCAGTGTTCTAGTAGGTTATCTTCTTGAATCCCTGTGTAACAAGTCCCATGTGTGTGTATTGCCGTTTCCAGAAAGCCGTGGACATGCTCTTGGATAACGAAGACAAGATATCGGTATGTACCTCTATGTACCTCTCACATGGCTCGCTGTTGGTAAGTTTTAACGCTAAACCACTGTTGACTGATGGGCTCTCTCCTCCTCCTGTGCACTGCAGACGGACAGAGTGGTGGAGGAGCTCAGGGACCGACCGGAACTGCTTCATGTGGTAAAACCTCTCAAACATACTACCGTCCTCTGATTGCACCGTTTCACATTTGGGAAAACACTTTGCTCACATCAGGGGTCATTTAGGAGATGCTTTTATCCACAGTAACTTACAGCGAATGCAAATGCAGGGAAATACAGGTGGATGCTTGCAGCGCTGCCCTAACGATCCTACCTCCTACCTCCTTCCCCTGTAGTACCTCCATAAGCTGTTCAAGCGCGACCACCACAAGGGCCAGCGGTACCACGAGCGACAGATCGGCCTCTACGCCGAGTACGACCGGCCCAACCTGCTGCCCTTCCTCCGGGACAGCACCCACTGTCCTCTGGAGAAGGTACGCTAACATCACAATGCCCTGTTTCTCAAGCTACTCACATCACAGTATGTTCTGTTACTCATTCTAAACCCATCACAGTACGTTAACCAAGGTGACATTATTTTGTTACTCAAGCTAAACGGATGCTCCTAGCTCACGTCCTCTTCCTGGATCTCCATCTCTCCTCCTGTCTCTCCATCTCTCTTCATGTCTCTCCATCCCCAGGCTCTGGAGATTTGTCAGGAGAGGAACTTTGTTGAGGAGACGGTCTTCCTTCTCAGTAAGTACAGGCCGCTCGTCTCCAGTTTGTCCTTACCGTTAGAGCTTTACAATGACAGTCACTGAAACTGATGCGCCATGGCTGACCCCTGACCCCCAGGCCGGATGGGGAACTGCAGACGGGCCCTGCAGATGATCATGGAGGAGCTGGGCAACGTGGACAAGGCCATAGACTTTGCTAAGGAGCAGGACGACTCTGAGCTGTGGGAGGACCTCATCTCGTACTCCATAGACAAACCACGTATGCTTCCTCCAGCTTTGTTCAGCTCATTGGATTGGTCAGCAGCATACGATTTTATCCAAAGTGACTTATATGTGAGGCTGAGAATAATCAGAGCATCCAATCAAAATCCCCAGAAACATTTGTGTTAGTGCAAACAGTTTCACATATATACTGTAAGTGCTTTTTAATTTCAATTATATAGCACTTTTTAAAAACAGTGTTTTGGAAGTGCTTTAGCAGACAATAAAAATAAAATGCTGATGACTTGTTTGAGTACTCACCTGACTCACACAAGTCACTGTGGATACAAACGTCTGCTCAACGACTAGTAGTGAACAGTGATTCCTAGTGTATGAATCACTGTCTATTCTGCAGCATTCATCACGGGTCTGCTGAATAACATCGGGACCCACGTGGATCCCATACTGCTGATCCACCGCATCAAGGAGGGCATGGAGATCCCCAACCTCCGAGACTCCCTGGTCAAGATCCTGCAGGACTACAACCTCCAGGTTAGAGGAGTTAGCTACCATAGACCTTATCTACCTAGCGGCCATATTGGTTTGTTGGGTTGGGAAACCTACAATTTTTGGAAAGCATGACGACTCAATCCATTATTTTATGTTCTGCATTCAATTACCCCACCCAAGTAGCATATACAATGCATTCTCATTGAGTTGACATGTTTCCCCCAACATTCGAGAAGGTTTCCCGAACTTACCAATGTGGCCAATGTGAATATCAGTCTGTTATGTTTTCCAATTCGGCACCTATTAAACTCCTAACTTTCCCCAAATCTTCCCTCTGGGTTTGGGGAGTTTCCCCATGTCCTTAGATGGTTTAGGGTTGAGAGTTGTCTTATAATGTGGGCCAGTGTAGCCTTTTGAGACTAATGATGAATAAGGGCTTGACTAATCAACTGTCTACCCACCATGGACAAAACTCACACCAGTTCACTAAACGAATCGTCCTGATGAATGACCATTTTGATAAATGATTGAGGATGAGGTTTCCGGCACCCCTCCCTGACCACCGCTGTCGTTTTCCTGGGTGTAGATCCTGCTGAGAGAGGGCTGTAAGAAGATCCTGGTGGCTGATTCCCTGTCCCTGCTTCAGAAGATGCACCGCACCCAGATGAGGGGTGTCCGCGTCGATGGTGCGTACAGAGCTCATACTGGGACCTATTTTTATATTAGTATCACTATCAACCACAGCAACATACAGTTTAGAGCACTTAAGGTGCGTTCACACCAAAAGCAAAGCGAATCTTCTACTCGCGTTACTCGGGCGAGGTTGCTCGCCCGAGCTCGCCCGAGAGGTTGCGCCGTCAGTTTGGCCGGCGGAAAATTCACCTCTATTACCGTCTTTGCATTGACTTTGTATGTATTCGCGCAGCGCCTTCGCCTTTGCTGTGAACGCACGGCTAGAGAGAGTCCAAAAACGTGATGTCCCTGAAGAAGATACAAACATGACAGGAGATTAGATAGATAGATAGATAGATAGATATATACTTTATTCATCCCGAAGGAAATTTTTGCATTAAACATAACTAGCTTAAATAACTAACAGCAATCTCGAAGATCTCCAAAGATTTTCATATGAATGAATGTATGTTAAGTCACTATCACTGAATTAGGTAACACAATGGTGCTTGAGCCTATGATGAAAGCCCTTGCATTAACAGTATTATGAATGTTACGAACTGGGTGTCTGTGGCTACTTTCCCACCATGCATTCAAATCATAAGCGGCGCAGCAAGTGAAATGTTTTCCATAACCCAACAGTCTTTGTACCGACAGAGAGGGTAGGCGGAGCTACTGCAACAGACAGACTCTCTTCAGCTCACTTATGTGTGTAGCAGAGTCATTTTTTATTCGCCATAGGTGGCGCCAAAGACAACGAAACGGAGATCTTCAAGATTGCCACTTTAACTCAAATAACTAACATAACTACCATAAACAATCAGAACTCTTATACCATAAATACATTAAACAGACACAACATAATTCATGGATTGTATTTATTTTATTTAACCAGGCAAGGCATTTAACACATTAAGTCATTAAAGGTGCAGTGTGTAGGATTTAGTGGCATCTAGCAGTGAGGGTTCTCCAACAATGTAGGGGAAGCTACGGTGGCCTGTAAGGTGCAAGTAGGTACCTTTGATGTCATCGTCTATGACAGCATCAAGTAGCCAATTGTCAAGTGATAAGGTTCCTTGATAGATGTATTAATTGTATTTAGTTATTGTACAACTATAGGTAATAGTTTAGTTAAAACATAACATCTGGGCTTCTGTAAAAACATGGTGGTGCAACATGGTGGGCTCCTGGGAAGAGGATCCGCTCTAACCTTAACCCTAACCCTATGTAGATATAAAGGGCTCATTCTCAGGTAACAAAACCTCAGCGATTCTTATTTTCATGGGATTACACACAAATTAAAACATAATTATGAATATTATATCTGTATATTATCCTTATATTATATTAAGTCCGTTCCTCTAGATGCCACAAAATTGTAAACACTGCACCTTTAATGAACACGACTATCATAACCAAAATAACTAACGTCTTCCTGATTCTAACCAGATGAGAACATCTGTGAGTCGTGCCATGGGACCATATTACCGTCAGGTGAGTTAGGTGTACCTACTATATACTTTATCATTCATTACCCAGTGGGTGGTCCTGTGTTCATGCTGTGTCCCTGTGTTGTAGACATGGCCCAACCCTTCAGCGTGGTGGTCTTCCACTGTAGACACATGTTCCACAAGGAGTGTTTACCTTCTTCAGGAACTGTGAGTACCTCAAAAACGCTGCCCTGCCTAATCCTTTGCTATCGCACTACACTAGCCTCCTCATGATTCAGTGGGCAGTAGCTAAACACTCACTGTAACGGTTGTCATTCAGTAAAGTGGATGAAAGTTGGATGAAATTGATTGGTCACTTTGGTGCAAGGTGATATCTATAGCCACACATGACATCCCTTTGCACCACCTTGGTAGCCACCCCCTAACAGGAGCCAGCATCGATTTTGCTGTGGCACCCGAATTTCCCTTCTGGGATCAATAAAGTAATCACTTATGTTATTGCAGATATCTAATAAATGCCTAGTGTTCCTTGAGTTGTTGTTTTTTAAATTGTATTCATAAAGTTTATTATTATGATTATTGTTCTGAGCCATCTGTTGAGAGGATGCTGTAACCATGACAACAATGTGTGAACAGATTCCTGCGGTCCAGTTCTGCAACATCTGCAGCGCCAAGAAGAGGGGTCCTGGGAGTGGAATACTCGACATGAAGAAGTGACAGTTGCTCAAGCACAAGCTAATGCTAATGCTACTGCTAAGGCTAATGCTACGTCTATCCCTACCAACAGTATATATATTGTTAATACTATTACTTGTGCCTCCACACACTGTGTCCTTTCATGAATAAAGACCATATTAAATCTGCGGTACTTATACTATTGCAGATCATTTTTATTAGGGTGTATTGTTACTAAACTGTTGCACAATGTGATGCTTGTTCTTTCTGCTTGCCTTTAACTTATGTATGTATGCAATGACTGCAAGTTGCAGAATAAAAATTACGACAAATGCAAAAAATATTTGGTGTCTTTTTAGGCAACATTGTTAGGCTGTGATTTTGTGTGTGTTACCTGCATGCATGCTTGTGTGTGTGTTTTAAGCTTTAAATTTGAGTATAACTTAGTGATTTAAGTGTTTATACCCATCACTCATTATTACATAGGTTATTGTCGATGTGTTAATGTAATTGAAGGGGGAGGACCATTTGTACACTACTTGACCTAGTTATTCAACAGTGACCATAATAAACAATATTTATTTGATAAATATTGTTATTATGCTCATTGTTTAGCTGAATGGAGAAACTAGTTTCCAAACTGAAGTGAAATACCTTTTTCCCCCATTTCAGTATCTCAAGGAAAGCACGTCATCTCCGCCGTTAGCCACCGGAAGTAGAGTTAATTTTTATTCACAGGAAAAAAAACACTCAGCTGTTGTTGGAAAAGAAAACATCCAAGTGAGTTTTATTCAAGCACGCCATTGTTTCTTCCACCAATGTTTCTATTGCGATGAGAACTAGCCAGATCCATTGCTTAAGACGCCTAATGTGCTCGTATTCACTTGAATCCCATTTAGATTGTTTTGTTGCGGACTAGCCGGGGCTAGCGTTAGCTTCCCATCACTGTTGACTTCCATGCTAGCATGTTAGCCAGTTAGCTCGCTAAGTAACTAGGTATCACTGCTGCTACATCTGTAGTTTTTGTTACAACTCTTAAACGCCCCCCGAAAAAGATATAACATCTATTCAAAATGGAACCAATGTTTTATGATTGTATAATCAACAGTGTGCGCATCATTTATGTTAACATCACATCGTAGTAACGCAGCCTGCGAGTCCTGTTCAAATACGATGTATGTGTTATGACGTCAAATGTAAGCATATGTTGCTGGTTGTGAGAAAACAAAGTTTATATATGTCGGCTGTGGGATGATTTAAGAAAGTATTATCTATCATTGCTTGCAGGCCATTGTTTTAGTCTGTGAAACTGGTTGTTATTTGTCCTAAACAGTTCAGGTGGGTTTTTTCAACGATAGGTTATCCATCACTACTCATTTTCAGATTGAAGATTGATTAAAACAACATAAAAATTCTAGGAACTGGGATACACATACTTATGAATGTCTTATCTTTACTAATATTTCCATAGAATGCCAGCTTCCAAGAGGAGCTCAGAGTCCCACAGTCCCCAGGCTAAGATGATGAAGCTGGAGGAGGACGAAGAGGCTACTCCAGGTGCAAATAACAGCTCACATAACGCAGAAGATGCACATGAGAGGACAGTACCTCCATGGACCAAGAAGAAAGATCCTCCAACAGCAAAGGAGGAAGACGAGGAGGTTGCGTCTTTCCTCCACGAATCCAAACAGAGCCCTCGTCAGAATGACTCTGACCCCCCTCTTAAAAAAGCCAAGCTCTTTATCGCCACAAGTGCCTCCTCTGGAACGGCGTCTCCACAGAGCACGGAGTCCAAGTCCTCTCAGAAGAGACCGGCCAGCACAGGACTTTCCAGAACCGCGTCCTCCGAATCGGACGGTGAGCTGAGCGGTGATGAAGGCAAGACGAGCCTCTTTACGCAGACAGATGCTGGGGACACGTCCCGGTGTGTCACAAAATACCACAACCGAGCCAAGCGCGCCGCCACTGAATCGCTGGTTGATCAATCGGCCGCCAGCCAGACACCAGACGACGGCAGGCCTCCTTACCCAACAGTAATGGACCACAACTACGGCAGGGCCTCAGAGGGTTCAAGTGACAGCAGTGTTGTGGACGAGACCGCCAACACTGAGACTGAAGTCAACGTGTGCTCCGCCACTGGTGCAGAGACCACAGAGTGTATCAATAGCGCATTGCTACCATTGTTACAGGCAACGCCGTACTCTGTTATACAAAGTACACACCCAGCAGCAGAAGCCAGAAGACATGAAGGTGAGGAACCTACAAGGTTGACTGCTGAAGCAGGCAGCAGCACAGAACATGTATATAGCAGACCAAGTGCAAACCATGAAGAACGTGAAACAGAGGTTTCCTCAGAGAGAACCAGCAGAGAACCAGACAGCCAGAACCACATTGATGGGAATATAGTAGAACCACCAACTCCACCAGCAACATCAGATCCCAGCTCCAGTGACAGGAACCTAAATGTTACAGCTGAAGTAAATCTGTCAGCCAGTCAATCAGAAGAAAGGAGTGGAGGTTTAGTAGAGCCAGAGGTTATTACGCATCCAGGTGCAGAACCAGGAGCAGAGGAGACCCAGGACCCTGCCCCAGAGGAGCTGAAGCCAGACATAATGCATAAAAGGGAGGCAGCGGAACGGAAACAACAAGATGTTACTGAGCCAACTGCTGTCACAGAGGCAGCGATAGAATTCGGTCCAGCATCCAATCAAACTACTAATACTAACTATTACCAGGAACAGGCGTTAGCAGGTCCCAGTGAAGGGAGTTTGACACCAGCCAAAACCCTGGGCCCGCCAGAGAGGGAAGATGAAGCCCAGGTTAAAACATTGGTTACCTCAGAAAAGACACCGACAGCTGAGCCGGTACTGCCTGACCCGGCGGAACCCGGCAGGGAAGAGACGTTAGCTAACTGTTGTGGAGTTCACCCAGTGGCAGAGAATCTTGGGAGCCCGCCTGGCATCCAGGCTGACCTAGGTGAGGAGATCAGGGTTGTATCAGTGGCTGAGGAGTCCATCGCTGCTCCACAGAGCTCCGCTCAGTTGGTCCATGACGTCGAAGAACCAGATGACAGCACGGTGTCCAGCTCCTCTGAGGTTGTAGTGACTAACAGTGAAGAACATGTGGGAAGAACGGTGTATGAATGTGTTACTGTGCAAGAGCCAGAAATCACCTCCAACCTTGATTCTACAACTTCATCACAGGGAATGTGTGACGTGGTCCCTGCTGAGGATACACAACCTGAGGTAATGCAGAACGTCCACACATCCACAAGTACTTATAGTGGTGTTTCAGCACAGCTATCCGTTACGAATCCTGACAGACTAATGGAATATGAGTGTGTATCTGAATGCGTCACTATACAAGAAACTCCAAACTTGGTTTCTACGACAACTGACCCACTACCCACTGAGAAAACGGAACCTGATGGGACCCAGCACCTTGAAGTCACACCAGGTACTTCTAGTGACGGTCCAGAACTTCTACCTGATACTAACAGTGGGGTTATAGCTGACTGTGTGGCTGGTGGAGAGGTTCAACCACAGGTCACCCTAAGTTCTTCCACGGCAATCCTTGGGGAGAAGCCAAACAAGGTTATCAGAGAGGCTACAATGGAGGAGGAGGTGGGCCTGAAGGTTGACGATGACAGCGCAGTTGCAGGACTATCTTCTCATGCTCAGGACCATATGGTGGTTAGACCATTGAACAGTGAGGAACAAGATAATGCAAATGTGGAATCTACAGCAACATTGGTGATATCTAGCACTATTCCAACAGAAGGTATGCTACATTTTGAGGAGGCCAGTACAGATTTATCCATTTCAACACCTGTACCATCTGCAAATGTTGAAAACAATGAAGTTGGATGTGAATTTTTAGCTGAAACTTCTGTTCATAATGATTCTACAGCAACTGATGACCAGATACTTGGACATGCACAGGCGATAATGGAAGGTGTTCGACACAGGGAAACCCTTTCAGCTGATAACGTCAGTGTAGATGTAGACACTAGAGTTTCACAATATGTGAGGATAAATGCAGTTAGTAAGGAAGGAGAAAATGTAATCTCTGAATATGATCATGAACAAAAGACTGAGATGAACGTAACAACGTCAGAAGAGATTTCCCTCACCGCACCTACTGACAACTTGGAGGAAAAGGAGATCCAGAGGTTTAACAATGACTACACTGGTATGTCTAGTGAGGCTCCAAGACATCTGACACTTTCAACCTCTGATTGTGTTGGAGACCAAAATACTGCTCCATACATCGAGATGACTGAAACCAAGCCAGAACTGTTCGACCAAGCCCGGGAAAATGAAAATCTAGACCAGGAGGAACAAAGTATGGGCACGTCTGAAGACGGAGCTAGCCAGCTGATTTCTAAAAATCTTGAACCTAAAGACAAATATGAAATGGTTTCTCAAAGTATTCCTGTCCAAACCCCTCAGATAGCAGCAATGAGCATGACAGTGCCATCACAACAAGCTTCTACTCCAGTACCCAACAAGGAGATGCAAACCCAGAAAGAAGTCATGGCTATGGACAAATGCGTATTGATTGCAAATTCTCAATCAAATCAAAATCAAGACAAAAGTTATGAATGTCATGCTGTGCAAGGTGGTCAAGCTGACGTAATAGCTGAGAGCTTTACAACGCCAGAGGTGATGGAGGAAGAAAAGGAGAACAACAGTACCAAACTAACGCATGAGGTTTCAACGCATCCTTTGACTACCACGTCAGAAAGTGCAGTGAATGAGGATGTGATTACCTCTGAATGCACGGCTGCCCCTGAGGCTGAGTCATACGAACACTTGCACACTACCAGCACACCAGAGGAAATGCATGAGCACGAAAAAAAAGAACATGGAGGAGATGAAGGAAGCCTTAGTGGTATTGAACACGCCCCCATTCACAACAAGGAAAAAGAAGAAGATAGGTTTGATAAGATGGCAGCAGATTTACATACTACAACCACAGATGGTGTGCCTAACTTCATAACTGCAGCAGAACAGCAAATCCAGGTGATTCATGAAGAACCAATAGCTGTGGTAAATTACGCTGAAGAAGGATATTTGATCTCCAATGCTGACCTTATGGATAAGGAAACTACCATGGAAGCAGTAGCCTACGTGACGTCAGGTGACCAGAGAAACAAGGAAGAAATAACATCAGTGGCGGAGAAATCACATTCTGTCCTTGAAGATTTACAAGAAGGGGCTGGACGTGTCATTGATAAGGTTGAGGTTAATGCATCACTCAGTTCCACTACAGGTCAAGGTCAGGCACAGGTCAACAGTGACGTAATTGTATTTGTCTGTGGTCAACAAGAGGGGCTTGTAGTCGTTGAGTCTTCCACTGTAAATAAGCCTGACGGTGAGAATGTCACTGAGCAGATGGAGACCGTTATTCAGTCAGAAGGGGAGCCAAAAGATTTCCAGGTTGTGTATGAAGCCATTAGCAGCCCAGAGAGCACCATAGACGAGGAGGTCAGTGTTGTGCCAGGAAGCATTCAGTTACCCAATGCACAGAAGAATGATACCCAAGTGGTGGAAGTTGATTCAGCAGCCATCTGTACAACAAGTGAGGTAAATGTACGGATAATTCCCACACAAGACGCAGATGAGCAAATCAATGGAAAGACTCCAGCTAGTCTCCCAGACAGCCAATCTGACATGGATATTGAAACGATGACATGTGAGGAAACGGCAGAGAGTTCTGATGTCTTGCCCATTGAGCACACCAACGGTGCTGTAGACATGGGAGAAGTTCTTATGGTCGCCTCCAGCGATGAAGTCCCAGAGCCTAACATCCAAAAAACAGAGGCGATGGCAGATGTTTTGGAGATCACTAGCGACAATGTCCAAGAGCCTGACATCCGAAAAACAGAGGTGATGGCAGATGTTTTGGAGATCACCAGCGACAGCGTCCCAGAGCCTAACATCCAAAAGACAAGAGCGATGGCAGATGTTTTGGAGGAGACCACCAGCGATGACATCAAAGAGCAGAACATCCAAAACAGAGGACAGAGGATAGAGGGACTAGTGGTGACCACCAGCAATGAAATCCCAAAGCAGAACCTCCAAAACTTAGAAGAGAGGAGAGAGGTTCCAGTGGTGACCACCAGTGATGGAGTCGCAGAGCCGAGGTTCCAAAAGTTCAAAGACATGGGAGAGGTTCTGGTGGTTGCCACCATTGACCACATCCCAGAGATAAATATCCAAAACACTGAAGAGATGGGAGGGGTTCCTAGTGTGACTACCAGCGACGATGTCCCAGGGCAGAACATCCAACCCACAGAAGAGATTGTAGATGTTTTGGTGGAGACCACTAGCAACCACATCCCAGAGCAGAGCATCCAAAAGACAGTAAAGATGGCAGAGGCTCTAGTGGTTGCCACTAGTGAGAAAATACCAGAGTGTAAAATCCAAAAGACTGGAGGGATGGGAGAAGTTTTGGTGGTGGCCACCTGTGACAATATGCCGGAGCAGACCATGCAAAAGACGGAAGGAATTGGAGATGTTTTGGTGGTTACCACCTGTGACAATATGCCAGAGCCGACCATACAACAGATGGAAGGAATGAGAGATCAAAAAGAAGAAACGATCGAAGAAGCCGACGGAGCACCAGAGTCCGTAGAAATGCAGAAGGACAAAGGACTTCAAGAACTGTCCCAGGTGACACCGATATCCACAGTGATGGGCCCAAGTGAAACGTCTGACAGTTTGTCTCAGGAGGACGTCATGGATTCCCTCACTGTCCCAGAGAGTGCTGATCACACGGACATCATCACCCAGGCAGCAGCAGCCTCTGGCCTTACCACGTCCCTGTCGGAAGACTTGAACTCAGATGGGCAGATGGTAGAAGCTGACCAGGTATTGAATCTAAACGGAACCTCACAGAGCTTCTATTCTGCCATTGGCGTCCACCAGTATCAAGGCATGGATCAGAGCACCGTGGCGAGCTCAAATGAAGAAGCAAGAGAAGATATGGAGGTCAAGTCTGCAACAAATACAGTGCCAGTGGCAATGCTGGAGAACTATATTCCGTCAGTTCCAAATCCTGATCAGCAAGAGGAGCAATCTGCTGAGAAACGCCTAGATGGCACTGAGCATGACATGGAACACCCTGCTGCCAGTGAACCGCAAATGCCAGCCTATGAGAATGCGCCTATGAGTGTTGACATGACTAAGGGTGTAGAGGCGAGCGTGGACAATGCAGAGTCAGATATGCAGATTCTGGTTGACATAGAGCTCGGCCACCAGGTTGAGGTACAGGATGAGAGCGAAATGGATGACCCAGATCTTGTCATAATAGAAAAGTCACATTCAGCAGTGGAAATGCCTCCAGTGGAAGTAGAAAATGGCAGCGAGAAGAGCCCCATCAATAACGCAGACAGCACCACAAGTAACGCAGACATCACCACAAGTAACGCAGACCACAGCAGTCAGAAGGCAGAGGAGACCATGAACAAAACCAGCACGCCGAGCGTCACTCCCGATCCAAAGGCAGAAGTGACCGTTGAAAAGCCCAAGAAGCAACAGATGAACACGCAGGCCAGGACCAAAGCCCGCCTGGCTGCACTCGCTGAGCAGAAGGCCGCTGCCTCGAAGAGGGCAGCCCAGCGACAGCAGCTCAACCTCCTGGCACTGTGTGAGGAGATCGCAGAAGACATCGCCACGGACAGCATGCTGTTGAAGAGGATCGAGGAGGAAAAAATTGCCGCCGCCGCCAAGATAGAGGCCATGAAGAAGGAAAGCCGATCGGTTGACATGCAGGAAGCCACCAATGTTTCTCCTACTCCTGCTGGATCCCAAGCATCTTCTGCACCTATCAATGCCACCGACAAGGCCGCATCCGCAAAGCCCACCAATGCCACCACCACCAACCCCACAGCAGAGCCAGCTCAGGCCAAACCGGTAGCTCCAGAACCACCCAAAAGAAGGTTCTTCGTCAGCCAGATCGTCGTTCCCCTTAAAGCCAACGAGAAGAAGAAGCTGACAAGGTACCAGCGGCTACGACAGGTAGAGCTTCAGCGAGAAAAGATGTCCTGGACTCGTGTGAAGAAGCTCAAAACTGACCAAGCCCATCAGATGTTGTTTTCGGATATTGATTTTGATTCTTCTAATCCGTTTCTAATGCCTCCTGTGGCGACACCTTCAACTCCCGTAGCTAATAAGCCCAGCGCAAATGACACAAGTACAGCCTCAACCAGCGCATCAACAACCAGCGCTCTGCCTGCTATGCCTCAGGTCCCTGATGCTGCCGTTGCCAAACCAGATCAATCCAAGACACCAGAGCCATCTAAGGCGGTGACTACACCAGACATGTCTCAGGTGGTTGCGACACCAGACCCGTCTAAGGCAGTGACTACACCAGACATGTCTCAGGTGGTGGTGACACCGGACCCGTCTAAGGCAGTAACAACCAAAATAGACCAAAAGGTGATGGCGACTCCTAAGCCAGGGAGACCGCGGCGGGAGGCAGCGACACCGAAAGTTGATCCTGCCAAGGTTGTAAGTTCCAAGGTGGAGCCAGCGAAAACTGAACCCCCCAAAGCAACTTTGGCTAAGGGGCCAACCCCTAAAGTGACCCGATCATCCACCAGAAAGACCCTTCCAGCCAAACCTCCTCCCATGCCCAATGGTATGAATACTCAGAAGGCAAAATCTGAGGTGGAGTATAAACCATACAGACCCCGGCCCAAGTACTCTTTTGAGGACTTTGAACTGGATGATGACCCACCTCCAGTAGTCCAGAGAAGACCCATGCCTCAACCAAGGCCTGGACAGCAGCCAGGCCCAAGCCAGCAGTCCACCTCCACCACTCAAGTTAGGCCCACGTCTCAGTCCACAAACCTCACAGCTCAATCTAGAACGACACCTCCATCAAAACCCATGGTTTCTTCACAGCTTGCTGGGCAGACTAAACTACAGGGCGCACCTGTTAGACAAGTCTCAAGCCAGTCAAAGCCTGCGACCTCAACTTCAGTTACGGTAAAGCCGGCGACTTCAACTCCAGTTCAGTCAAGGCCTGCAATTTCATCTACAGTTCAGTCAAAGCCTCTTACCACAACGGCTTCCCAATCAAAGCCTGTTGCTTCCACCACTTCCCAATCAAAGCCCACAACTTCAGCTACTGGTCAGCTGAAGCCCGCCACTTCGAACGCATCCCAATCCAAGCCAATGACTCATACAGTTCAGTCAAAGCCTGTCACATCTAAGGCTCCCCAACCAAAACCTGTCACTGCAAGCGTTTCTCAGTCCAAACCGTCCATTGCAGCTGCCCCGCAGCCGAAGACCATCATTGCTGCCGCAGCGCAGCCCATTTCTGCTGTTCCATCTAAACCGACCCTGAAGAACCAGGTATCGGACACCGTTGGTTCGATACCAGGCAAGGCCATTCCCTTTGGTCCCCCTGCGCCCCAAACACCACAACCCAAGGCTGACCAGGCACCCAAGCCTCAGCCTGGCTCTCTTGAAGAAGAGCTGGAAGTGAAACCTGCCGTGGAGACCCCAGTGTTGATACCTGCTGATCCACAGCCGGATGTTTCCATGGAGACACTGAGCGTCCAACCCCCTGCCACACCACACAATGTCAAATGCCAGGTAACTCTTCTCAGATTAAAATTCCTAAACATTTATCAATCCACATTAAAGACGTGGATTGGACATGAATACAACTAGACATATTGACTTAACTTAACATATTCATTGTCTTTGGAGTGTCTTTGCTTTGATTGATCTCCCCTCCTTCCCCTTCCCCCAGGACTCCACTGATGAGGTGTCTCCTCCTCCTCCATCATCTTTACCTCCGCCGGAGAAGCAGCAGACGTCTTCAGACGTGACAGAGCAGAAGGAAGAGAAGCCTGAAGGTTTGTTCTAAACACCTTCACCCATCCACCATACACCCAATTTGGCACAGCTTGTATTTGTTTGTCATGAATTTGCTCTAGGGTAGATGCGTATTCCTAAATGGATTTCTCTTGGTTTGTAATGTTGTAATCTTGGCTAATCACTGCAGGAAATAGTGATTCAGCACTGCTACAACTAGAGTCTAAGGCAGGCAAAGGCCTAGAATAGCTCAACAGTTGATAATAGCTAATAAGTCTTGCTATCAAATGTCTGATAAATAAAACAGCTGGGCTAACCGCCAAGGCAAGCTTTTAGTGGAAAAAACGTTTGTGTTGAATTTAGTGCATTATAGTAAAACCTAATGTGATAGAACAATAATCTGAAATGAAACGTACTCCAAATAACAGTTGTGCTAAAATCTATCGATATATATTTTTTATCTTTTCAGTCAAATCTCCACCGCCTTCACCCATGAAAGCCTCCCCTCCCGATGAGCAGGCGGAGGCATCCAAGCCTGCAGAGAAGACCCCGGCCCAGCCTTCTGAACAGTGAGCCCTGAACCCCCTGCATCTTCTTAACTACCAGCTCCTCTGTTACATCCATATGTTGCATCTAAACGACCATCCCCTGTCTGTTTATCCATACGTTGCATCTAAACTACCATCCCCTCTCTGTTAAACCATATGTTGCATCTAAATGACCTGTGTTAATGGCTGTTTCACCCCACAGCAGGGTGGGGAAGGCAGAGAGCAACACCACTCCTCTCTCAGAGGCATCTCTGCAGAAGGAGGTGAAGAAGCTGAAGGACACAGACAAAGATGGCAGCCAAACCATCATCGTGAGTCCCATGCTGTGTTATATTCTCCCCCTGTTTGTTTATTTTCCTAATTAACTAGGAGCTATGGATGAGCTATCCCACAATATACCCCTGCCAGCCAACAACAGACCATCCATAGCCCCCACCCCATTGTTTAGCACAAGCTACAAGCGATTCACACAACCAGTTCCCAATAAGAGGCCCAGCAAGACAGGACCGCAAGACGACTGAAAACAAAGCGTGCATTCTTCTTTAGTTGATACAAAGCTCAGTTGTGTGTCTTCTTCATCCTGCCTTGGGGAACATGCTGGGGTGCGTTTGTTTTATATGAATGGTGTCTCCGTTAAGCCTTGGTGAACATGCTGGGGTGTGTTTGTTTTGCGCTGCAGGACGCGGGGCAGAAGCACTTTGGGGCGGTGGCCTGCAGTGTGTGTGGGATGCTGTACTCTGCTTCCAACCCCGAGGATGAAACCCAGCACATCCTCTTCCACAACCAGTTCATCAGCGCCGTCAAATACGTGGTGAGACCGGGGGTGTACATTTTGGCATCTCATCATCTTAATTTACAGATATTGTCACGGCTTTCAAACATGCAAATTATAAAGCCTTATGGACGCCTCGGGACGGACTTCAACGCGCTGCGGCATCACTTACTTGTTACTGTTTGCTTGAAGATCGGCTGGTTGTGGTGGGTGTGTGTGTGAATGTGTCCACGAATGGACGTGTGTGTGTGTGTGTTGGGGCGTGTGCCATTCAAAGTAACAAACGAACTAACTTAAAGACGATGCATGCATCTAAAACTATTCGTTCGATTCAAAATAAACAAATCAAAAACGGCATCGCTTATTCGCTTCAAAACTTTCTTATCTTTTCAAAACTTGCGTGTAGATGCGGCGTGGTACCGAGCGGTTGAAAAACAATTTCTGTCGGCGTCTCCTGAGATGTAGTTTTTATATTTGAGTGCAATAGGGCTTTGACTTCTGCCCAAAAATCATATTCGAAGTTTGTTTGTTTATTAATATTAATATTCGAATATATTCGAATATTTATTAATAATATTTTGACCATTAAATGCCTTCAGTAAGACCTATTGTATCAACTTAAGTTGTATATGTTTTGTCCACCAGAGGGCAGTGTATCAGTCAACGTCAATAGGCAGGCAATGATGTTTTCAGAAGAAAAACACACTAGCCTCGCTAAGGAGCTCGCGATTCACGACTTCACCAGGCGTGAAAAAGCCTCGGAATCTGAATTGAAAACAACGTTCAAGCAAACACATTTACACAAAATAATGCCCATAACAGGTTTGAATATTAAGGACTGCCTAATATTCGTTCGAATAT